>CM040819.1:10261611-10319111 GCA_022828995.1 Vimba vimba | reverse complement strand
TTATAGTCACAACTGTGGACCTTTTAGGTGTAAACAAGGTAAAAAGTTGTACCCAGTAACAAGCTGTTGTACCCCTAAAGGTACACATTTTGGATGTTGTTCTCAATGCATACTGCACCAAAGTAATGCTGATTTATATTTAAAGTTTCACTGAAGTTGACAGAAGATGTTTTCATTTCCAGGAGACATTAGAAGCAGATGGGAAGAAATGACCTCAGTCTAGCGGCTGTCACCCAGTTTAATAAGTCCAGGATCACAGCCAGCACTCATTCACACTGATGTATGCAGAAACTCCTCAATGTGTAAACACAAACACACTCTTTCAAACTGGCTGCCTTATATGGAGTTGACCAGCATGTTTTTTTTGTACTTACACAGATGGTTATTGCTCCAGCCCCCATCTCCCTCTTCTTCCAGGAAGAGCCTGTGGTGAAACAGTATTAATTCCCCAAAATCCTTCTGCTTTCTTACAGTGGCCTCCTTAACATCCCATAACAAAGTCCACAGCTCATAATGTGTTGTTTAGTCCATCTTTGGACAGACTAAATGTATCGGAAAACTTCAGAGGCTAAGCAGAGGAGTCAGCCTCCCTTTCCTAAAAGCTCAGTGGAGTTTAGTGACTCCTCTCCACACCAGATGAAATCTGAGCCCTGTGCTCCAATTGGCTGGTGTTGTGAGTCACATGACCAGTTGGCCCAAACCTTTGAAAGTCTCTCCACATGGGGCAAATGAACGGAAGCTGCATCAAAGACCAATTCACAACTTTTCTGTGTTGGTATGAGGGGTCTTTGTTGTCTGTTGTACACATTTTAAAGAATAACTTAATTGAACTTAAACTTGTCTTTCTTTGCATGTGTTTATGTTTTGATATTTTAGAATTTTGTCATTCATTTAAGTGAGAAATTCAAGATGGGCAAATTTGTATGCACAGGGTTTTGGGCTGAATTAAAAAAGAAGAGTTTGTGTGCAACAAGTACAAAGAGTGCTAGTCTTCAAAAGCTTCACTAATGGATGTGTGGGAATTATTAAGAGGCCAAAACATGTTAAATGTATATTTTTTGGATACATTAAGGTCGCCACCCTTTGTCTAATGATTCCAGTTTAGAACCTTGTTTATTCTCTCAACCAACTTCATGAGGTGCATCCTGGGATGTTTTTAAACTATACAGATGTATGCTGGACACTTGTTGGCTGCTTTTCCTTCACTAACCGGTTTAATTCGCCATTCACAAATCCTCTCCCGTGGCCTCATGGGATAGTAAAGTGCCATTTCCTGCCAGTATTGTGAATCGAACCTGCAACTTTCATGTTAGTCTGACTCTCTAACCATTAGGCCTCGACTGCCCCATGGGTAAAAGAAGAAATTGTTTACAGTGTGAAATCAGGAGCAGGAACCACTAGAAGGAAGTACAATATCAGAATTTAAAACGACATTTCCAGTTAAGCATTAGCACACCTGAAGGACATTACAAAGTTTGTTCATACAATAGCTTTTCATGCATGTGCTCAAGCGTCATTCCCTGCAGGTTGATTCGAGGAGGTCCATTGACAGAAAATAATATACATTACCACACTTGAAAAATATTTAGACCTAAATTTAAGATTTATGCAATTGAATTGCATACAAAATGTCCATCCATTTGGATTATACTAACATAAACCAACTAATAAACGTATATGTGATGCATATTTGTCTACATTAATCAAACAGGTAAGATTTGTGTAATAGCACTAATAAACTGAATGTGTTTTAAATACTCAATAACCAGGATTATCATCAATAAATCCAAATTGTTACAGTCTCATACATTTTAATGAACTAAATATGCTAACCATACTTTATCCATGTTCATATTTTTTAACAGATTTATGCCGATTCTCAGAAATCTGAATAAATGCATTTTGAAAATATGATTATTTAAATAAAACCAAATAGATGCAAATAGATGGTAATAAACTATACCATGATTTTTTTTTTTTTTGAGTGCATAAATCTTGCCCGTTTTATTTATGTGTGACTGACAATTATGCATCACATTAAGTTTAATTGTTTTTTGTTTTTTTTAACTGTGTAATACAAATGGATGGAAATGTTATATTCAATTCAAATACATAAGTGAAATAAATACACATGATTAATAGTTATTAGCCCAAGTACTGCTTGAAATTTCAGAAGGGTTTTCTTCAAGGTGAAAGGGCACAGTATAACCCAGCATTTGCATCTTAATCACCTTCACAACAAATGCATCATTAATATTCTCTGATGCTCACTAATCACTGAATAGCAACTAGAACAAATGACAACAGATGCTCAACTAAATCAATCAACTCAGATGAACAGGTCATTGTTCCTCTGACCTCTCATTCCACATGCCTGTTACGTAACCAACATCTCTGGCAGACAGGTTTGGGCCTGATCTTGGGTAACTGTTTTGGCCAATCGCATCAGGGCGATGTCATTGGTGAGGTCTTCATAGAGTGCAAGTCGGGTTCCAGAAGTAAAAATGATTGGCTAGCTAACGTTATCTAACCACCTTCTTGAACACAATAAGGCTCATCATAATGGAAGTTTTTAATAAACACTGACACAAACTAAAACAGTTACACAGAATATAATATGGTAAATATTTAATTCATGACTTGTAAATAGAGAGGATAGCCTGGGGTACTGTATGATTTTACCCCAAACTACAACATATCTGACAAAAATGGCAACTGCAAATCCACATTTTTGTGCCTGGACTCCAGTTGTTTCTTGCTTCTCTTTTCTAGCTTTCAGTAGTCTGTAAAGAAATTTCTTGTTGAATCTTTTTGTACAGTCAGTCGCACAACCGCTCTTTCCAACTTTAGATGTGTTTTTTAGAAAAAACAGCAGGATTGGTGGTCCAGTGTCCTTGGAAACCCTTTTTCTGGTTAGCATCATTACTGAGGAAGCGGATGGTGGCCTTGTCCCCATTGACAGTTAAAGATGGTGGGATAGAGCCACAAAATTTGCCTGAACGAAAAAAAACCAGGATGCAATATGACAGTGAGAAAATGCAGCTGATTATAAAATCAACAAAATATTTATTAACTATGCTATGGTATATAATCAAACCTTGTGATGACCCAGCAGCATCAAATACCTCCACATAATCCACACACTGGTCCAACAAACTAACAGCCTGCAGTTCAAACTGAGTGAAGACAATATGGATTCCAGTGGCGGAGGGGATGTGGATAGTCCAGGTGCACACCGCTTGGCTTGGGTACTCATTGGGCCAGTTGGGTGATTGGAGATCCCCCTTTTGACTGGTGAAGAGCCCACCGCAACCAACAGCAGCTGGAGATGTACAGACAAAAGGTGGTCCAAAGTTTGGAAATGAGAAGAAGTGATGTTATTTTGAATATATTATTTTACATGGGTGTTCTGAGTGGTTGTTATACAGTTGCTATGGTGTTAGTGGTTTGCTCAAATGAAATTTGATCAATGGTAATACTGATGCTTGTCTTGGCAAACACCACTGACCATAACCCAAATCTTTAACATTAAATGTATTCAGTGGAATGACAATATTCTCTCAGAGGGTAAAGAAGTGTTTTGTTTTTTCACTCACTCTCTATGTCAGTAGGATCCACTGCTTTCCATGCAGCACTGAACCCTGAGTCCACAATTTTGTCATTGGAGGAGAAACTGATAGTCAGTGTGTCACCAGCCGTGACTAGATCTCTCGGAGGAGATGTGCTGCAGTGGGTGCCTGAGAAAAAAGGCAGGATACACAGTATATTATATCTCATACACATTCCCTAAACACTACGGCGGCCCACCTAAGAGCAAACTAGTATATTTGGATATGCCACATGGGATATGGCTACCTAAAGTGCCGATGTTATCACTGAGAGTGACTTTGTCATTGAGGCAAAGTGTGGTATCCTCTAGGGAGAAGTTACTAAAGTGAAGATAGACGTTTTTCCCTGTGGGCACACGGATATTCCATCGGCAGGAAGCTCTGTTACTGTAACTATATGGATGATCCATTGATGCCAGCATGCCTTCCGAGCCAACCAGATCCTTCAGTCCGCCACAACCAGAACCTTAAGAAAAAGAGAATGCTTCTTAAAATCCACTCTAAAATCTTCAACTGATTCCAAAAGAATCAAGACTGTCCTGACCAGCGATGCTAACGTACATACCGATGAGGTCATAGATGTCTTTGCGAATGATGTTCTCAATCCAGGGCAGGTAGGCAGAGGAACGAGTGAAGACGCTGGGCTTCTTATCAAAGACACAGCCGATTGGACCAAAACTAGTGATGCCATGCACCTCCCAAGGGGCCGAGGGGCTGTCTTGGCATACCAGGGGTCCACCCGAGTCACCCTATCACATTAAATGAATGTTATGAGTCTAATGGAGGCAAGCTAGTAAGAACTGTGTGTGTAAACCTCACTCCCCTCACCTTAAGAGGAACGCTAGCGACTGACGCTAGAGACTACGGTCTTTAGTGTCCTTGTTAGCACACTCGCCTCCCATGTGGGAGACAGTGGTTCGAATCAAGTAGGATTGGTTAAATTTGGTGCGGTGACCCGGATGGGAGTGAGGTTTAGGGAGGTAAGTGTAATGGAGGAAAGCTAATAAGAGCTGTGCATGTAAACCTCACCCCATGGCCTCAAGAGGCATACTAGTGACTGACGCTAGAGACTGCGGTTTTTAGCATCCTTGTTAGCATGCCCGCCTCCCATCCGGAGACAGTGGTTCGAATCAGGTAGGATTGGTTAAATTTGGTGCGGTGACCCGGATGGGAATGAGGTTTAGGGAGGTGAGTGTAACGGAGGTAAGCTTGTAAGAGCTGTGCGTCTAAACCTCACTCCCCTGGCCTCAAGAGACATACTAGCAACCAACGCTAGAGACTGCGGTCTTTAGCATCCTTGTTAGCATGCCCGCCTCCCATCCGGAGACAGCGGTTCGAATCAGGTAGGATTGGTTAAATTTGGTGCGGTGACCCGGATGGGAGTGAGGTTTAGGGAGGTTTGTGTAACGGAGGTAAGCTTGTAAGAGCTGTGCGTCTAAACCTCACTCCCCTGACCTCAAGAGGCGCACTAGCAACTGACGCTAGAGACTGCAGTCTTTAGCATCCTTGTTAGCACACCAGCCTCTCATGTTCTCAATCCCAGTCGCAGTGGGTCAGGTAGGACCAGTTACATAAGCAATAAACATTTTTGTAGAATGTTTTTGGTTGGTTTGTTGTTTGTTCTGCTCTTTCATTTGGTAGCATAATTACAAATAACAGTGTATTTGGAGTGTTTAGTATATATTAGATATGTAAGACAATCTCCACAAATTAGAGTTGGAAATGGCCAATGAATAAAATTACAACAGATGTTAACTGTACTTCATCTCAGAAACGTTCCATACCTGGCATACAGACTTGAGCTCATCAGGTAAAGTGTAGCCGCAGCAGATCATGGAGGTCTTGACCTGGAACCACCAGTAGTCCATGCGTTTACAGGTGTCGTACGGCACTACCGGCAGGGCCACCTGGTTCAATGCCTCAGCGACTTTAGGAGCAGTGGAGTTACCTGTGGGCAAGATGGCATTATGTATTAGTAGTTATTTTACCTATTGTCTCACACTGCAGAGGTAGCTGGTCACTGGAAGATAAATAAGGCCTCTAATCTAACCTAATATGATTGTGCATTCTAGGATGCATTATCAAGACTGCACAGCAGAGGGAGCAATCACTCCAGAGTCTTGGGGACTATCGGGAGTCGGGACTGTCAGATATGTGGGCCAGTGAGTATATATTGGTATTGGATATGTAGGATCTGTATATTTTTAGTGCCTGTTTTTATACATCAGGGCAAATATGTTTATAAATCAAATTCAGATGGGGATATTGAAAAAGTATCCAATCGCCTGAGTGTAAAAACGCCTTGAGACAGATCACTCTATAATATTAGCTTCTTGTAGCAGACAGAAAAATAAGACCCCACCAAAAATCCATCACTGACAAAACATCTACTATAATATAATAAAATGAAACCAATTGTCCAAGGCACCTTAGAGTTAATTTAATATTTATATTTTATTTTATTTCAGCCAGTGTTGATATTGTTAACTAAAACTAAAACAGTTAAAAATAAAATTCTTTAATTGAAATGAAACTGACATAAAATGAAATCAATTAAATAAGAAAACACATAAAAAGCACATAAGAATTCAAATAAATACAGAAAATATAAAATAAAAGTGTATTCAAAATATTAATAATTTCTTTTTTATCTATAGTTTTAGCTTTATTTAACAATGACAATGATTTTGCATGCAAGAATTTGTATTTTAAATACAATAAGATTGTATTTATTTTATTTATTTATTATAATGACTTTGAAACACAGTCACTTTTAATGACTATCGGAGGATAAAGATTTTTTCCCATAAATAATGTCAAATAAAGTGAAGACATCAACCAGCTGCTGAGCTGCTGAAACTAACAACCTTTTACCTCCTGACGTGTCGTGAACTACCCACAAACAGGAAGTCCTCCCCAAAACGCAATACTCAAAACAACTCCAAGCCCCTCAAGTTTTTTGATTGAATAACAAGTGCTGCCAAGTAGGATTAAACTGAGTAAACTAACCTGTTTCATCTCCCCAGCCGGTGGCGTAGCATCTTTTGCCCCGGGAAGGACCTCCTCAACTGAAGGCAGACAGGCGAAATGAATGTAGTCGGTGGGTGTCACCTCTCCATCCAGTCGCACCAGGGCGATATCAAACTCCACAGTTGGCACAGTTGGGTACTGGAAGCCCTCGTGGCGATAGATGCCAAGCACGTTAAAGCACTGCTCGGTTGGCTCAGAGAAGGTCAGGTTGTGTTTCCCTAAACACATTTTCCAGCGCTGCAGCTCATCGGCATACCTGATAAACATCCACATGTACATCTAATCGGTTATCCCTTTAAGCATCAAATCGGCATATAAGAATGTTTTCTGAAGGATCATGTGACACTGAAGACTGGAGTAATGATGCTCAATTCAGCTTTGCCATCACATGAATTAATTACATTTTAATATATATACAAATAAAAAACAGTTATTTAAAATTGTAATACTATTTCACAATATTACTGTTTTTTACTGTATTGTTGATCAAATAAATGCAGCCTTGGTGAGCAGAAGAGTCTCTTTCAAAGATAGATAGATAGATGGATGGATAGATGGATAGATAGATGGATACATAGATACATACATAGATTTGTTATATATAAATATCAGATAATGAAATCATTTTTGTAACCTGATGAAGCAGTGAGCAGCTGTCAGGACCCAGTTCTTATGGATGAGCGTTCCACCACATGTATGACCCAACTGAGGTGAAGGCTCTGAGTCAAGTCAAGTCAAGTCATCTTCATTTATATAGCGCTTTTAACAATGTAGATTGTCTCAAAGCAGCTTTACAGAGATAAATGTATCATTTAACGCAAGAATGTTTTGGCTTTATAGCGGTTCTTTAATAAAGTTATTTTCCAGCTAAAGTTAGTTTTGATTGATTCGCTTCCGTCGCAACGATCATTTGTTTTTAAATTAGGGCCGCCAAGATGACACCATTCTCTCTACACAGACTTTAAACGCGAACCTGTGAGAAACGCTGATGGCGTTCAGATGCGCATTAAGAACGGGTTCTATAGTTATGTGCGTTGATGTGTGCAGGTTTGGAATTCCCTAAAAACCAAGCCTAAACAAATTACTGGTGTTTCCTTACAGTTTTGATTCAGAATTTTATTTTATTTTATTAATTCGGGGTAGATACGCTAATTGAGTTTTCCCGACGACGCTTTATCTGTAGAGTGGTAAAGGGATCCTCCATAGGGAGAGACTAGTTGGCACTTCAGCACTGCATTGACATCGGGTCCAGGCGAAGGTCCTTCATCAGATCTGGAAACGGCCTGGATCCGGCAGGCTGCGGGAAAACCTTGGGATAAACAAAGACACTCAAATTAGCGTAGATGCCATTCTTCTCATGATGTAACAAGTACATCAGGATTTATGGGAAGTGTTCCCGGTTCCAGCTGACCTAATCTATGCAGCCTAATATTGAATTATAGAAGTCTATAATGTATTATGTGAACGCTATGTCAAAGAGATGTGTCTTTAATCTAGATTTAAACTGACAGAGTGTGTCTGCTTCCCGGACAATGGTAGGAAGGCTGTTCCAAAGTTTTGGTGCTAAATAGGAAAAAGATCTACCGCCAGCAGTCGATTTTGATATTCTAGGTATTATCAACTGGCCGGAATTTTGAGATCGCAATAGACGTGAAGGAGTATAATGCGTTAAGAGCTCGTTCAAGTACTGCGGAGCTAAACCATTTAGTGCTTTGTAAGTAATCAGCAATATTTTAAAATTTATGCGATGTTTAATAGGGAGCCAGTGCAGTTTTGACAGAACCGGGCTAATATGGTCATACTTCCTTGTTCTGGTAAGAACTCGAGCTGCTGCGTTTTGAACTAGCTGTAGTTTGTTTATTAAACGTGCAGGGCAACCACCCAGTAGAGCATTACAATAATCTAGCCTTGAGGTCATGAACGCATGAACTAATTGTTCCGCATTTGTCAATGAGAGCATATGGCGTAATTTAGATATATTTTTAAGATGGAAAAATGCGGTTTTACAGATACTAGACACGTGATTTTCAAATGAAAGATTGGTATCAAAGAGCACACCCAGGTTCCTAACCGACGACGAAGACTTAACAGAGCAGCCATCAAGTGTTAGACAGTATTCTAGGTTATTACGTGAGGACGTTTTTTGTCCAATAATTAGAATCTCTGTTTTTTCAGAATTTAGAAGTAGGAAATTACGAGTCATCCAATTTTTTATATCAGCTATGCATTCTGTTAATTTAGTGAATTGGTAAGTTTCGTTAGGTTTTGAAGAAATATAGAGCTGAGTATCGTCGGCATAACAGTGGAAGCTAATTCCATGTTTCCTAATGATATCTCCTAATGGTAGCATGTACAGAGTGAACAGCACATGACTTGTGACACATGAGTCACGCCAAACCTTCAGTAAACATGCATGAGAATAAAAATGATATTTGTACTTTTTTATACTGTATATACAAACAGTGCAGGATGAGCTATGCAGTATGTTTAATACTTAGGGTTAGTGGTTTGTTAGTAAGACCAATATTAATATTGATGCTTCCTTTAGCAAACATAACTAACAATCATAATGATAACAGCAACAAGCTGAACTAATAACTGACCTAATATCTTATTTCATTTCACATATAATTTAGCTTTGAATAAACATTATTTTATCTTTAATAAGATAAATTGACAAATATTAACTTTCCTGTCATATAAGACATCTGAAATCTCTTCTGGGACGGATGTGAGATTGGACGAAGGCTTAACCGTACCTGCATGGACACTTGCCATGGCCAGGAGTGAGGATTGGCAGGTTCTCCGTTGACTATGCGAGTGTTGACAGCGGGAGGGATCGCGGGCTGCCCACAGCTCTCAGGCCAGTCTGTGCATTCAGATGAAGGCTTTATCTGAGGAGATTTCTATCATGCCGAATGATTTCAGCTGTCAATTACCTTCGCTCTAAGTTACCCAGAAAAATAGACCAGAGTTTTCAAAGGATATTTTGGTAGTGCACAGGAATATGTTGAAAATGTGAGTGGTGCTTGTAAAATTTTGACCATGTTTCCAGGGAAACCAGACAGTTGATGGACCCCATTGACTTCCAAAGTAGGAAAAAAAAATACTATTGAAGTCAATGGGGTCCATCAACTGTCTGGTTACTGACATTCTTCAAAATATCTTCTTTTGTGTTCAGCAGAAGAAAGAAACTCATACAGGTTTGGAACAACTTGAGGGTGAGTAAACGATGACAGAATTTTCATTTTTAAGTGAACTATTCCTTTAAGGGTATAGGGGGCGATTTTGGACACAACCTTAGAAATTTCCCTCCAAAGAAATGATGTCACTTCTAGCAAGTCATGTGATTTAGGGCATACGCTAACAATTTTAAAGGGCAAGTAGCACCAATGTAACAAGGTGAACTGGAGTTGGGACATAAAATAAATGGTTTTACACATTAAAAAAACATTTATAACAATATATTATGTTTTATGTCAAAGAGAATACGTTTTTTTTATTCGTTTATTCGGTTTTTTGGGGGGAGGGGGGGGGGTGTTAATTATTATTCTAAGGTACCCAATCATACCCACATCCATGGATATCTGCAGGACATCATAAGTGCGGTTTGGTGCCTTCGGACAGAGTAACAGCTATAAAATGTGACAGCTAATGTTGGATTTGTTCCAACCAAGCAAAATGTCTTGTTATAGCAGAAGTCAGCTTGTACATGGGATCTTTTAGTCCCAGCATGCATGTGGCATGAAAACTGATGCTGTATTGTTTCATTGAAACATAAAATCATCCAAACTGTAGGAATGACCAGCATTTTCTATGCAGTTTTGGTGGTTGCAAAGGCATTGGTGGGTGTTTGCTAAGCTGTTCTTGGTGATTGCTAGCCCAGGTAGACTATGTGACAATACAGACATGCAATATCTGGTTAGAATGATCAGCTCTTGATTTATATTATGTATTGATTTATATTAGCTGGAAATGTTGTTTACTTGCCAATAAATCTCATTCTGAAATGCTTTTGCTCATACCTATCGTGATGTCGTCCCATGGGTTGGGCGGCACCGGAGGTTCGGTAGGGGTAGGTAAGGTAGAATCGGCAGTCCAGTGAGCACGGAAACCTTTTCCCTCAATGAAAAAGTCGGCATGGAAACGTATCACAAGTTCATTTGTTGTGCTTTCGATGACAGCAGGCGTTTTGGAGCCACAGAAGGGGCCTGTAAGAAAGTTAATTTATTTGAATGTATTGCCTTCTATAGCCCTTAAAAGTATGCAAGTCCTACCCTTTTAGTGGACGGTAAATTATAAACATATGTCTGGTTTGACTGAATGGAGGTTATAAATATGTCACAGTTTTAACTGATTTAAAGGGTCTCATAAACAGGCGTCCTTGCAAAGCATTCCTTGTCCTTGCTCACCGTATTTTTTTGCTCCAGGTCGTGTTCCGTCGTAGACAACCACGTTGTCATTGCACTGGCCGAAAAGGATGCCAGCCTCTTCCACGTCAAATTCAGTGAATGTCAATTTAATGGTCTTCCCCTTGGGGTGACGTATGGTCCATAGACACATGGTGTTAGCTGGATAGTTCATGGGCCAGTTTTGTGATTTGATGATGCCTGTCTCCTCCTGTGAGAAACCTCCACATCCCTGGATATCTGCAGGACATCATACAGTAAGTGCGGGTTGGTGCCTTCGGACAGACTCACGGCTATAAAATGTGACAGGTAAAGGTAGAATTGTTCCAACCAAGCAAAATGTCACGAAATTGTGTCTTGTTATAGCCGAAGTCAGCTTGTACATGGAATCTCAAGATTTAGCCCCAGGTCCATGTCACCATGGTCCAAAATTAACTTTTTGCCAGACCTGCCAGTGGCAGGTGAATTGAGAAAATTGTATTATTATTTAACTTCATACAAACATATTTTGTCCCAATGACAATGGGATAACTTAGCTGTTTTTCCTCAGTACAGGGCTGCATTTTTTTTAAACTCTTTGTAAACCTTATTAAGGTGAGGCCGCATTAGCACAATTTTGACTGGGAAGAGAGGTGCTGCAACAATGTGAAATAT
Organism: Vimba vimba; assembly: GCA_022828995.1. NCBI lineage: Eukaryota > Metazoa > Chordata > Actinopteri > Cypriniformes > Leuciscidae > Vimba > Vimba vimba. The sequence continues at coordinate 10,307,410 of CM040819.1, read as the reverse complement.
GTGAAAAATAATGTGTTTATGAACATTTAAGTATGAAAACCTATTCTAGTAGAGCCCAAAATCAAGACTTTCATAAAAAATCCCCTTCAACAGCATTTTTTTATTTAAAAAAAATTATATTAAAAATGCAAAAATACATGTACAGTATAACATGTATAAGTATGTATAATAATGTATAAAATGTATACTGTATATAAGGCCATCTTTTTGTTCTGTACATTTCTAGTTCGCTGCACAGGCAGAGGGAAACTACAAGCAGAATTGACTGTGAGTCTAAGTAGAATATGTCATAGAGTCAAGCTTTAACTGTGAACACTTGCAATGCATGTTAATGCAGGCGTCAATCAGCATGACTACAGATGGTTTCCTCTCCTTTTTTAGGGGTGTAGCATCTGGTGAAGGGGGAAATGTTTTTCATAAATCTAGGAATGTGTATATTTACTGTGAAATATAGCTCTTTCAATTGCCAATGTGTCAGCCAGAGTATTTATTTGAGCGATTCGGCACTATTCCAGTTCGGAGATGTGCAACAGATCTCTGAAATGAGATTTCCAACATATAATTAGATTTCTAAAATATTATTAAATTATTGCTAAAATTGGACGATTAAATGATTTGACTGTGTCTGCCGCACTCTTTTCCCATGGTTATTCTGCATTGTTATTCTACCCTCATTACCTGGATTTCAAAATCTCCATGGGACACACACATACAAAATCTCACAAGACACACAGGGTTGCTGATGGCTGTTAACTCTCACAGCTGCATCAGCAGGATTCATCCGAGGTGTGTGTGCGTAGGTGTGAGTATATAGATGTCTTTATGAGTTTGTAAAGGGTTTTACCAGAAAGGTCCTCTGGATACACAGCTTCCCATGTGGCAGAGAAGCCACGGTCAGCTAGCCGAGTATCTGACTGGAAACTCAGGGACATGTTGTTACTGACACTGATTAGAACTGGGGGAAGAACAAACCCGCAGTGTGTGCCTGAGAGAGAGAGAGAGAGAGAGAGAGAGAGAGAGAGAGAGAGAGAGAGAGAGAGAGAGAGAGAGAGAGAGAGAGAGAGAGAGAGAGAGAGAGAGAGAGAGAGAGAGAGAGAGAGAGAGAGAGATAAAAGAGAAAGAGAAAGTTTCTGCATCACTATGCATCTTATTGCCCAAAGTCAGAACATTGAAATTACTGGTTTTGCATCAATTGCACTTAAGTCCGCTTACGTTAGTCAAAGTTTCTTGTATCAACAAGACATCAACAGTTGTCATTTCTTTTCACAAGACGACTCACCCCTTCCTGGCTCTTAGAAATAAACAGGCTATTTTTGGGTACTGTACCTTTATAATAATAATAATAATAATAATAATAATAATAATAATAAAGACTGTCCTATTCTGATTCCCATTTGCCTTGAATTGACTTTTCAGACCATAACTGTATGAATAGAACGGTCTGTTTTTAACATGTTTTCCATTTGATATTTTAATTTTCCTTAAACCTTAAAATGAAATACACCGCAAGAAATAAGTTTCTGTGACTGTACATACATACTTAAGGTAAGTTGTGTTCAGTTTATGATTGATACATAGAAAATAATGGTAGCTAGCTATACTTTTTTTACTCAGTGATGGGCCTGTGCAAGCTTTGTTGTTAATGTAGATTTGATTCGTCAGTAATAAACAATGGCAACTTTTTGTGTTTACAAGTTGTTATGCATTTAAAAAATACTCACTTCAGCTTTAATAGTACAAAAAGGCATTTAGGAAGTCTTCATCTCCATTTCATTTTGAAGATAATGATTATTTCATTTGAAGTTAATGATTATTTCATTTGTTGAATGGCATCTAATTATGTGAGAGAAATTAACTCATGCCATGTGTGCTAATCAGTATTCCTGCAGTACAAGTCAAATTCATTATTAATATTAAGAATTTCATATACTGTGTAGCTCAGGTTAACATGGTTTGTTTTGCATTTCCATTCAAACTGTTTGTACAACTCCTATCTTCAGGGTAATACAGACTGTCAGCAGAACTAACACTCACACACCGATTCGTCTTGACAGCCAGGATAAAGAAGTGATGTGAAGAACACACACATACAGTATACACACTTGCAACAGCCAAGTAAGGACACAATGTCAAGACAAATGAGCCATGCAGTCTATGACTGCTGGTGGACCAAAACTGAACTTGTTTTTGTAAGGAATAATTGACGACAGGCCGTTGAATTATTAGAAAAATAATGCACACCCGAGGTGGTAATGCGGTCACGACGCGAAGCGGAGTGGCCGTTCACCTCGGGTGTGCATTATTTTTCTAATAATTCAACGGCCTGAAGTCAATTATTCCGCTTATACTACAGTTACCACACCTCGAAACATTGTTCAGATTATGTATTTCAAGACGTTTGTAAAGTTTTTGTCATTAAAACGCTCTTGTATGTAGGACTAATTTCTTACGCATCTAGTCCAATGCCTCCGTTGCTAATTCCAAAACGTCATTTTAGAGTTAGTAACGGAGGTTTGAGCCACTGATAACAGACTAAAGCTGGGGACACACGACTAGCTGACACATTCTCTGACTGTTTTCATCGACTGCAGCAGATTTTAAACACCGACTTTGAACACAGACTGAACGCGCTGAACGCGCGTTTGGGCATTATCAGTCATAAGTATCAAATTGCATTCATAACCGGCCTTAAAGTGTGTCCCCGGCTTTATGCAGTTATTAATGCAGTTATTAGAGAGAGATGTTGCAATAATGAGACAGAAAAGCATGTGCGTCAGTATTATTAGCCTATTTATTTATTAATTTAATTCGTTTTAATTAATTCGTTCATTCTTTTTTTTTTTTTTTTTTTTCATTGACAGATGACAGTAGACTATAGCCAAATAAATGAAACACAAAGCCCTTTTAACAAGTGGGCCTATAAATAATTATTTATTTATTATTATCTGCAATAAAAATCCGTACTGCAGGACTATCCATTTATTTAGCCTATATTCAGTTTAATTTTCTATTGATTATAATATAGACAGGACTATATACTTTATTTATTAAAATTAAACTGCATGTTTCCATTGATTGTGAAGCTAGACATTGAAAATTGCAGATCAAGCGCATGCGGCTAAATGCTTTTTCTTGTTATGAATTGTATCCTATTTTCCGTTATTACCGTTAACTAGGCGAAGTGATATGGAACTGTAATGCGGTCAAGACCTGCCTGGAACTACTTTAGCCGTGCGTTTCCCTGAAAATAATGCACACCTTAGAACGTTCGTCAACCAATCAGATTCAAGCATTCAACGGCCCTGTAGTATAAATTCATTTAATGAATTTCAAAGCCCTTGTGTTCAGATGTTTGATAGTTGACCTAAAACAATTAGCAATAATTTTCTTTTATTGCATGGAATTTATTTTTAAAGAATGCACTGGTCACTCTTTTCCATGCATTTACAATAAAAAGTGATTGGAATTTAACTTTCCATCTGTTTTTTTTTTTTAAACAAGTCTGTTTATGACTTCATCTCTTGGAATATAGTTTTATGCTCTCGCTCTCTCTCTCTATATATATATATACATAAAGCAAAAAAAAATTAATTAAAAATTAATTGCAAGGACAAGAGCAGTTCAGGTTTTTTTGTCCCACGGAAGAAAGTAAATCAGACAGGTTTGGACAGACATGAAGGGACATTTTAGGGGGTGTACTGTTCCTCTACACTTTCACTGCTCAGCAAATAGCCAGAAAAACACTTGTCCTTTTTTTGTCTTTTCTTGTAGTTCAAACATCCCAAACTTTTGGTCTTTTCCCTCACACTTTCTCAACCTGCACCAGGACTTACTGACAGTATCTGGCATGCAGTCCTTGAAAAGCTGCTGTAGATAAGCGTATCAGCTGCTCACAGCTCTGTTTGATGTTCAGTAATAAGGAGCCGTAATTTATAGTGTGCTCGCCTGCTGGCTCATGCCTCGCTGAGACTGATGATAATCAGTTTTTACAGTCCCTTTGTGCAAGGGATAAGAGAGAGCGATGAGAACGCCAGCTACTCTTGCGCCAGCAGTGCCATTTAGTGTTAGATATGGGCCCCAAAACAGAGTCGAAGGTCATCCCTGATAGGCCACGTTTTGGCATAGTGCTATGTTGGCTTGACACGTTTTATCCAATTAAATTACTGGAAGATGTGTCGCATGAATAGGACAAGTCTGTTCACATATTTAAGAGGACCTATTACGCCCTTTTACATAGTCTTGATTTTGTTTTTGGGCTGTAGTAGAATAGGTTTTCAGTTTAAATGTTCAAAAAACACATTATTTTTCACATGTTTGACATTGTTGCAGCACCTCTCTTCTCAGTCTGTATCAGTAACGCACTATTTACTTCCTGTCTCTATGAAGCCACTCCTTCTGAAAAGCACAATGTGCTCTGATTGGTCGGCTGGACCAGTGTGTGACGTGTTTGTTCCCGGAAGAAAACTCGAGACGTCAATCGAGGCGTTTCAGGGAGTTCAGAAACAGTTCGCACTGATATAGAGAATAACTCCCTTTGGAGTGACTTTGTGTTTTGTAACTTAGCAGACCTTTTTCATGCTCAAACAGCAAATATACACTAAAGAAATTTGCAAATGTAAAAAAAGCATAATAGGTCCTCTTTAACCCCAGTTTAAATAATGCAGATTCGGGCAATTGCAAAACTAGAAGACATTGTTTAGAGCGCACTATAGATTGCAGACTAGATTTTTATGTTTTCTGTAAGAAATGCCCTTGCAAAACCCGCCGCCATGATGCTTGGGTCTTGTGGGTGGTTTCCAGGGTGTTGCTAAGGCGTTCCAGAGTTTGCAAGCATCATTTATTAAACATAAATCTATAGTATCCTTTGTATCTTTTTTAGAGTCGTCTTACCCAGTGACTGCTGACTATCGATGACGGTGAGCTTATCTTTGCCGCATTGGCCCGCTTCACCCACGGTGGCCAGATCAGTGATGTGCAGTTTGACAAGAAAGCCCTCATCCACTGTGATGTCCCAAGAGCAGCTCAAGTTTGCAGGATAAGCCTGAGGATAGTTCTTGGAGTTTATCTGACCTTTACGTCCGAACAGCTTCCCGGGGGACCCACAGCCAGAGTCTGAACAGACAGCGAGTGTTATTGTCTGAACAATAATGCTCAAAAGAAATTCATCAGGACTTGCAATCTTTAAATATCATCTGGCTTCATGTAGGGTAGAAAGCATGTCATGCTTGATGATGGCACTGCAAAATGTGCTTGTTATCTCTTTAAATGCCTAAACTGTTTTTCCTAGAGAGAAATTAAATTAAATGGAGAGCAAACTGAGGCTTTTGCTTCTTAGATAAGATCCTCAACAATGTTCTTGTCTAAGATACTCAACAAAGTCTTCAATCTAAAGTCAGAGATTTTAATGATTTTGAAGAACTTAATATTTGTAATTCAATAAAGATATAAATATAAAAATATAAAATGACAAACGTACCAAAAATATAAATATATATAAAATATAATTGCTGCCATTTAACGTATTTTTAGTAAAATATTGTAGTTGCTTACATGCAATGCGAAATAATAATAAATACATTATAATTAAAGCAAGAAAAATCTAGACAATTGCATATAAACATGTTAAAATGTTATATATATATATATATATATATATATATATATATATATATATATATATATATGATATCAATATTAATACATATAAAAATATGATATTATAATAATATTATCTAAGACAAAAGTACATACAACACACTTAAAGCAACTTATAAACTTCACATGCAATACAGTTGTCTTCCGGGTCAACCTTTAATGCCATAATTAGATAAATGTATTATTTGTTTAGTTTAATCTCCTACAAGCCATATTAATTTACCCCTCTTACATAGTTCCCTGGTGCTTCCTTAAATTAACTTTTTTTGTGTGACGTAAGATGCTTCTTTAGGTGTGGAAAAGCATTTTTATTCCTGTCATTTGAAAGTAAAGTCATTAGACTGCAGGAGGTTCAGTGATCATCAGCCCTGTAATATGTAATATGATCAGGTAAGTGATGCATTGATGTAGTTTCTTTGAAAATACCGTGACTTTACTTATACCTTCTGGGGCAGGTGTGGTGGTTGTTGGTCCAGTGGTTGTGGTTTTGGTGGTGGTTGTTGGTGTGGTTGTAATCGGTGGGGCACTTGCTATGGTGTAGGTTGCACTGAAGCCTTTAGCGGTCCCGCTCGAATCAGACTTGAAACGAACCACCATACTACTGCCACTAGACAACACCGGAGCCGGGACCTTGTTTCCACAGAAACGACCTACAGTAATTGAGATTTATGTTTTTTGGCAGATAAAAACGAGAGCACAGATGTTCACCGTGGAGAAAAGGGATGCTTTTTGGATTCAGTAAATGTCAGTTCTCACCAAGCTGAGCGGCACCATCTGAAGCGTCATCATAGACATCCACAAAGTCACCACATGATTCTGGGACAAGGTCAAAAGCTGTGAATGTAAGCCGGACCTTTTCCCAATCAGGCACGCGTATCATCCACTGGGCAACATAATGAAAAAATTAGTTAATTTAACATTAATTCTAACCTTAGATAAAACTCGATTACAGTGCAATTAAACTGCTTCTGGCATTTAGTTTTTGCATATGCAGACTTTAGCAAATAAAAAATACATAGACTGATCCAAATGCAATTTGGGTATCCTGAAAGGGCTGGTGATTGAAATTGTGCTTTCTCATGCATCTTGAGTTAGTTTCAAGTCAAGGCTTGAAGGCTGGCGGTAGATTAGCTAATGTGGGTAAATATCCTGCCAGATGGAGCCGCACTGTGAGGAAGCTTCCAGCAATCATGTCAAAACCAATCTTCAAATACTCCTCACAAACTCCCAAAATTTCCTCTGTATGTATGTGTAATCTGATTGTCACTGGATTCATTATTCATAAAATTTGGTCAAAAAAACATCATGGAACTATATTTTTAGAAGTTATGAAAAAAATGTGTGTGCAAAACACTACGCCGTGTTGTGGATGGATGCAGGGACATTGCTATGGAGTTGCTAAGTGGTTCTGAATGGTTGCTAGGTTATTGGCCAGTGATTGATTGGCCGTTTAACAACCTCAAAGTAAAAAAATAAAGAAATCTGGATGCATTATGTTTAAAAAATATATATTTTATTCATGGGATTCCCTCAAGTAGTCCAAAGAGAAATCATTACATATCAACTTGGAATGCGAATTCATGCGCGTGAAAATGTAGTAATTTCAATAGGAATTCACACGATCGAGAATATCGCTTGAGTACGAAAATTTTGCATCGGGTTACTTGATTTTGGTCACTTGAATTCACTGTGTTGACCAAAAGAAAGCTGCTTGGTTTGAAAGTGATTTCTGTTTAAGCTGTTCATAGATTTCTGCACTATTGACAACAGACAAAAGATAAGAGACCTTTACCAAACGTGCTGTGTAACACAAGAATGAACCTCATTGGTTCTTGCAGAAGCTCAAACGTGCTGCGTAACATGAGAATAAACCTCATTGGTTCTTGCAGAAGCTCAAACGTGCTGCGTAACATGAGAATGAATCTCATTGGTTCTTGCAGAAGCTCAAACGTGCTGCGTAACACAAGAATGAACCTCATTGGTTCTTGCGGAAGCTCAAACGTGCTGCGGAAAATGAGAATGAACCTCATTGGTTCTTGCAGAAGCTCAAACGTGCTGCGTAACATGAGAATGAATCTCATTGGTTCTTGCAGAAGCTCAAACGTGCTGCGTAACACAAGAATGAACCTCATTGGTTCTTGCGGAAGCTCAAACGTGCTGCGGAACATGAGAATGAACCTCATTGGTTCTTGCGGAAGCTCAAACGTGCTGCGGAACATGAGAATGAATCTCATTGGTTCTTGCAGAAGCTCAAACGTGCTGCGTAACATGAGAATGAATCTCATTGGTTCTTGCAGAAGCTCAAACGTGCTGCGTAACACAAGAATGAACCTCATTGGTTCTTGCGGAAGCTCAAACGTGCTGCGGAACATGAGAATGAATCTCATTGGTTCTTGCAGAAGCTCAAACGTGCTGCGTAACATGAGAATGAATCTCATTGGTTCTTGCAGAAGCTCAAACGTGCTGCGTAACACAAGAATGAACCTCATTGGTTCTTGCAGAAGCTCAAACGTGCTGCGTAACATGAGAATGAACCTCATTGGTTCTTGCGGAAGCTCAAACGTGCTGCGGAACATGAGAATGAATCTCATTGGTTCTTGCAGAAGCTCAAACGTGCTGCGTAACATGAGAATGAACCTCATTGGTTCTTGCAGAAGCTCAAACGTGCTGCGGAACATGAGAATGAACCTCATTGGTTCTTGTGGAAGCTCAAACGTGCTGCGTAACATGAGAATGAATCTCATTGGTTCTTGCGGAAGCTCAAACGTGCTGCGGAACATGAGAATGAACCTCATTGGTTCTTGTGGAAGCTCAAACGTGCTGCGTAACATGAGAATGAATCTCATTGGTTCTTGCGGAAGCTCAAACGTGCTGCGTAACATGAGAATGAACCTCATTCAGTGTTTCCCACACATAGACTAATTCGTGGCGGTGTGCCACAGAATCAACACCGGCCGCCACATATTGCGTTTCGTTATTCATTTATTTTTTTAACGCTATTTAAAACACGCAGCGTATTCGTTCAGCTGCATTTCCTTTCCCTGCTCTCCCTCCGTCTCTCTGTCACTCACGCGTCTCTCTCACATACACACACACACCGCGTCTGTCTCCATGAAAACGAAATCATCCGAGATCAAAAAATATTTTATATTCTGAATACAATGTTGTCAGTGTGTTAATGTTGGAGTCCCGACCCGACCCTTAGCAAACAAGCGATTGCGCCTTCTTTAGTAAGTTAACTAACGTTAGTCGCAAGTTTGCAGTAAAATGCAGTTGGGTTGTCGAGGTCAAAACACTATATAAGCTGTGAATCAAATAAACTTATTATAAATAATGTTATGTCATTTTTAGGGTGTTAAATGTGTGGATTTTGTGAAGGTGTGAAGCATTTTTGATTAATATAATAAAATTCTGTGTAACGAATTATTGACGAAGGAATTATTTTGGGTGAACTATTCCTTTAAGGCAGCAGATATTGAACAGCAATAGAATAGTGGGTGGAAAAGGACAAAGATACAGACTCCAGAGAACAAACAGGAAAAAGACAGTTTGTGATAAATCAAGAGTAGGTGTAGAGGTCATATCGATCATTCGAAGCACCTGGTAGAGTGCGCCATTCTCATAGTTTTGTGCGGGAAAGCCAGGGGTCAACAGCTCCCCACGGTCACCTTGAAGAACACCACCAGCCCCAACTATTTCTAGAAGCATGGGAACGAGAGAGATTTAGCTGCATAGAGAGACACCAAAAGGGTATTCTGACAGCCCCCCTCCCCTCCCAATACACCCCAGTTACGCGCGCACACACACACACATTAATGCGCTGCGTCTCTTTCTAGGTCAGCTGCAGTGAGACACTTATAACAGCCTCTCAGTATCTGGCAGAGTAAGATACAGTCACTAAATGATGAAATGAAAGGTGCAGCAGACGGGCATTGTTAAATCTCTAATGTTCTTCCATCGTGTTAATAATACTGTTATGTAACTAAGTCATTATGTATCTCTCATTGTCATTACCTGATGCCGTCTCAGGGGCCACAGCGCGGTACAGGGCTTTGAATCCCTTCTCTGTGTATCTGTCGTTGGTGTCAAAGTACACAAAAATGCTGTTTCCTAAGGCAACTATTGGTTTAGGCGTTGAATAGCCACAGTACTTCCCTGCAAGAAAAAGAAATCGTAGAGTTTTTATTGATCACAGCCTTTGACATCAACAAAAAAAGATTTTCTCTTACATGTTCTCATAATTTTGCTAAAACTAGTCAAGATTATATAGTTATCTGAATTTATATTGCATCTTTGAGAACCGCTGAACTAGAATACCCAGGAAAATACAGCGCTTTTGCTTTAGGTAGAGTGGCCAGTTTTTGTCTTGGTGTTTGTCCTCTCATTCAAACTGAAAATTTGGCAGGACATGCTCAGCATATATGCAATAACTCAACAGTCAAAAAATGGTGACCAGTAACATTCAGTCAATCTGTAAGAAGTTAATTGCCTCATGCCCTCTGGAATAAATGCAGGCAGATCTCTTCTGCGCTAATGGTGATTAACTTACAGTGAATTTGTTTTTTTTAACTCTCTGCAGAGAAGAGAAAAATGGTTTTGACCAACCTCAGCGGAAGACTCACCAATTGTGCCGAGTTCATCCTTGAGAGTGATGAAGTCGGCCTCACATGTATTGGAGTCTTCTATAGAGAAGTCTTCAAACCACAGATGGATCACCTGGAGGAAGAAAACAAACCATGAAACCATAGGGTACACATTTATGTCCCATTACACTAAAAAATAATTTGGTGTGGAAAAAACTCATTTAGTATCACTGCTAAAAAATAAAGGTTCCAAAAGGGTGTTTTCACAGCTATGCCATTGAATAACAATACTGTATTTGGTTGCCCAAATAACCTTTCAGTGATCACTTAAAATAACCTTTTTTTTCTTCTTAGTAGGCTATGGGGAGCATTTTAAAAATCTAAAGAACCTTTCCACTATATATAAAAATAAAAACTTTTGTGGAATGTAAAGATTCCATGGAAAGGCTGGAACCAAATAAAGAAACTTTCATTGACATTCACGTGACATTTTGAAGTTGAAAAACAGAATATAGTATTTCCTTGTAAACATGCTCAAATAATTCTTGAAAATCGAATATAAAACAAATAAAAGCAGCTCTATAAATGTGCAAAGTGCTTTCAGAAAAACCAACGCATGTAGGTCATCTTACAGTAAGCCTGTCCTAATGAGCAGCTAACGGCTAATGAGCTGAGCTATGTGTCACCCGGTACCTTATTGGCTTCTACTGTGATGTGCCAACTGCAGCTCATGCCATTGTCGTAACTGCTGGGGTAATTCCCACTGGAAAATTCCCCTGAGGAAGCCGTCAGCTCCTGCAGACTCCCACATCCCGTATCGATCTCATCCTCTGCGGACAGAGACAGAGCGAGGAATAGAATTTGACATCGCCTGTGTAAACAGATTGATTGCATTTCCTCAGCAGCACCCCGCAGGTGAAGCTATTTCATGGATTCAGCCTCGTGGAACATAATGCAGTTTTAGTCTGGTAACTGAATTTGAAAAGAAAGGATAATGTGTGTGTATGTACCAAAGAAATACCTATAGGCCTATATATTGCTCTGAATTCATCATTTGTGATGCAAAAATAATCTTATGGGTAATGGTTATGTGAAACATAAGCAATGTAAGTTTTAAGTGAAACTGTTGCAACAAATTATACTTAGATATACTTTAGGTGTAATTTAAATCGCATGAAACTTTTAAATTAATGTCCTATAAGTGATTACAGGAAGCTTCTGAGAGCTATTTTTGAGAGTATTATACAGTTTCACTTCATAATTTACATTTAGATGCCGCTTTTAGATGCTTTCTAAATAGGAGGATGCTGCAATTGTATGGCACAGATTTTACAATAGTGTTGTTCCAGTGAGTCCGATTCAACCAAACGTATAGTAGTTGCGCTGAGAAGTAATTTAAAGTTTTTATCAATAACTTTAATCATTCAAAAGTAATTGTATAGTTAGTGTTTATCAGAAGAGTGAAAGGAAATCATTTGGGTTAGAATTTCATTAAAAGTTTTAACATAAATAAGCTGTTTTCGTGAATTTGAAGTAGCAGAGATTCGTTAGGCTACAGGACTAGTTGTATATCAAGTAAACATCTTTGTGGCTTTGATCAAGTCTATTGATTTGACATTATATGCCCTTATAATCATAAATAACTATACCATTTCTATTGCTGTATTTTATTACCACTGAGATTCTTTAAATTTTACATCTACATTTATATCTGAGGGGAAGTCAGAACTAAGTAAGTGTGCAAAACTAATTATCTTCATTAAATATATCTGGATTTGGACCAACAGCTTTGAAGTAACAGTAACCCACCTCTTGGACTTGAGTTGTTCTTCTCAATAACAAAGACCACAACTAGTCCAATAGTGACTGCAGTCAGAGCTACAAATAGGAAGATCAGGCTCTTCTCTAGTGTTGTCAGACCTTTCTTGGACTTCATTTGTGCTGATGTTCCTCAGCGTTATCCGATCTAGAAACAGTGTGATGGTCTTCAGCCGAAGCTGACTTACTAACGTTCTCCTCACAGATGGTCTAATATTTATAATGTTGTGTTGACCTTTGTTGAGCTGTACTTTACTCTCGGATGGGTTGGCTGTGCGATACCGCAAAAAGCTATTTCTGCGAGTATATCTCCTTGATGCATTTTACTGCGTGTGTGACAGGTCAGGTTGTAAATTTAGGAAATCGTACTGGTTTTATCTAAGAAGGCTTATCGGGTAAGTGAAAGCAATGGTTACATTCTCAAATGATTAACTAAGAAGTATCTTGGTTGTAGACCACTAGTGGACTTCTTGTTTATTAATACTGCAGTGATTGTGAAGTTTAAATAATTAGTTAAGGGATACTTCACCGATTAGCATTAAGCTTTCTATCAGTAGAAACCCGGTAGTATTTTCGAATGACCGTGCTTCCCTCCCTCATGTCCCCCTGAGACGAGAGATTTCTGTATTGTGTGTCTGGAAAAAAAAACTCAGATGACGCAAAAATCGTCATTTTGCATCATAGGAAGCTTTTTGGCACAGAGGCGAGAGACTACAGCCAGTAGGAGGAGCTCGTTCCGCATGTTTTATCTCACAATAAAATGGCGTCTTTTCAGTTTCGAGTCAACTAGTAGCCTAGTTGTATTATTTCTTCCGATATTGCCCTCTGTAACCGGTAGGCGTGGCTTGGGAGTAAAGTGCATTCTGGGAGTTGTCGTCTTTCATCCACATGAGCCAAAAATACATTTTCTGTTTTTTCTCAGACTAGAAGGCACCAACTTCTAAAATAATTTCACATTTCTACTACATAAATGACCCAATTTAAATACACAATCATCTTTCCAAAAGTGAAATAGGCCTATCCCTTTATATAATTAAAGGGTCTATTCAGAACACTTGTTATTAGTGACACCAGTGGCCATTAAGTGTACTGCAGCCAGCAACATGTTCACTCTTGTGCACACGTAACGTATAAGAGACTGAACGTAATTCATGGCCCCGATATATACTCACGGCAAAGTTCTTTTTCGTTCTTTGCTTAGAAGTAAAAAGAAGTTGGAAATATTTTTGCAGTAATATACTGTTAATGAACATACTGGCTGGGAGCAACGTTTAAATGTAGGCCTAAATATGTGCTGTGCACTTTCCCCTCAATACCAAAATAAACATACAATGGCAGCATTGAAAAACAGTTAAGAAAGCATCTGATCATAACGATGTGGAAATGTTTTCACCAGCTCTGCAATTCACCGGCATCGTGTCGACAGATGAGGTAATTAAAATTGCACTGATAGTTTGATTATAAAGTATATATTTGACACTAGATTATGTCTGACTATGTGACACTAGTTTGAATTCATTCTTATAATTTGCATGACACATTGACATTAGAGTACAGAATGGCTCTTTTAGCGTTATCCTGAACATTTTAAGCATTCATTTCATGTGTCATAGAAAGGAAGAGAGGCTTTCAGGAGCATAAACGTCACATCCATTTGATTTTCCCTGCAAAATATCCTGAGTCCTTCACATACAAATCAGTGTACAGGCATTCATAGAACCTAGCAAGTCTTGGAAGGGCTAGTTTTTTTAAAGTTTCGTAACAAGCTGTTCACACATTGGCAATAAAAAGTGATTAATTCATGAAAATTCTTACATATAGCCCCTTTAACCTTTATTTCATACTCTCTGTGCTTTTTAGTCATTTAATGGGAAAGTCACTGCGGTTCACTGTTGTTTTGGACGCCGTTGTCTGTCATTGCAAGAAAGCACATTTTTATTTTTGGCTAAAACTATCCCTTTAAGACTTTCCTGCATGTCTGGACACAATACTTCTTAGTTCATACAAATACCTGGATCTATTGTGCCCTAAAAATAAACACCCTAAGGGCCGGCAATTGACTGAATACTTTGTATTTGGTGAGAAAAAATCAACAGTGAAGAGAAAGACCGGCTTCCTGTGCCACACATACTTTCAAGGCCTGTTTGCTCCGGCATTGAACTGGGAGAATGAAAGAGGATCTTTTTAAAGAGCTGCTTTCATTGAAGTGGCCCATATATGCTCAGTCACTCCACCAGAGGTTTGTTCTGAAGGAGCCTTTGGAAGGCAGTGTCACTTTCTGGCTTGCTCTTTAAAAGAGTGTCATTGAGGTTCTTCCTGGTATTCTGAAGAGAAAATAAGTTTGCATAGAGTTCTGCACCGAGTGGCACTTCATTATCTCATAAAGATAATGAGGAACTGTGTGTTGCTCACTTGGAATTACCTGGAATGACCTGCTATCAATAGGATTACAATGTCACTTTCATGTCATGGAGAGGTTTTACCTCTCAAGAACAATTTCGCATTTTGAGTTTTATTCATGTAAATAAGGTTATTTTAAATGCATCTATACCACTCTTAGAAAGAATAAGGTTCTATATAGAATCCTAGGGTTCTTGACTCAGTTTTAAAGAACCCCTTATGCCAAAAAGGTTCTATATGAGGAGAAAGGTCTTAAATGATTGCATGATACTAGTTTTCTAGTGATAAAGTATGTTTATGAGCTGCTTAATTCATAAAATGTTATTCAAATAAAATGAAAACCAAATTAATTCAAATTTAGTACACGACAACGATGTACTAAAAGCAGAAAAGTGTTTCCTTTGCGTTTTTTGCGTACAGATGACAATGTTGTCAAAACGATTCCCGTTCACACGGATCCGAAAAATGATTAAGAACACTGTATTTGCTGCCAGGCCAGTAGATGGCGATGTCACTCTGTAAAGAAAAAATAGTTTAAACACGTAATACACACGTGTATGATGTCACTGTTTTCACAAATTCACGTTTTTGTAGTTTACACAGAGAAAATAATGGGATCGTTTGCAAAAACATGCACTTTGAAACCCGTTTTCAAAAGTTTGTGTTTTCAGACCCCCAAAACGTCATTGTCGTGAACGTTTTTCGTCGTTCACGTGTTGTGAACGTGACATTATTTCACACGGTGTCGTGTAAACATCCCCTAAAACTAAATCCATAAAATTATCCCATGATGGAAACCCCTATAAGGTTCTGTATGAAACGCCTGAAAGAACCCTTTAAGGCCTTGTCCACACTAATCTCCCCACATCTTTTTCTCTCCGATTTGGTCTTCTGTCCTCACTGAAGGTCCTTGCACACAGAGTCCGAAATTCGCATCCGAAATTTTTGCACGTTAAAAAATAAATACGACCTCACGTTATGTCAATCACATTGCCTCCTAAACTTTTGTCTGTCATTAAAAAAAATTGGATCAGGTTCGATTTTCTGCGTTTTTCGCATCTGTAGCAAGCATTTTGATTGGTGTTTTGACAATTCAGAGCTACCGAATCACAAATACGAAAAAACGTTTGCGAAAATTTCGGACTCAGTGTGCAAGGACCTTGAGACAGCGTTTTTGTCCTGTGAAAACTGAGCTTTTTGAAAGCGCTTTCCCAAGTAGATAAATTTGAAAACGCAGTTTTGCGTTGTAGTGTGGACTGTGAAAACGGAGGCATTTGAAAGCGATGACGCATGTTTAGTCATGTGATGCATATTGTACCGATAGATATTCTTGTTTATAACGGTATTATGCCTTTTATGTGCCATTCACTTTCTCACTGCTGCTAAAATATGTTACTTTGTACACTCTTCATATCGCAGTTCTGCAAAGATGAAAGATAATGTACTCGCATTTGCTGTCTTGCAGCCAAAACATAAGAGCAGTTGTGTTTTTAGACCAAACATTTAATGGTGAGTGAGTGCGACCTGGTCGCATCAGTGAATAGTGAGATATTTTGCTAAATAAAATCCTGCCAGAACAATAGCATGAGAACTTTATGTCTGTTCCATCTGTATCATCTCAGTGAGTAAAGGTGAATTTAGTGTTTTTCGAGGTTTCAGCGTGGAGGAGAAACTGGTGTTGATGGAGAGCGCTTTGAAATGGAAACACCGTCTTCAAATGTATGTAGACGTAGCCTAAGTTTCTGTAGAACCTTTTCTTCTATAGAGAGAGAGAGAGAGATTGCTTTTTTGTCCATATACAGACAATCAAGGCACATAGGGGACAAAAGTAGACGTAAACAGAAGGACTTGAGATCTGTAATGTAATATTATATCAATATCACCTGCCATAGAGTCATGTGTGGGGTACAATGTACAGTTACTGACACCTTATTTGGACTGTCACGGTCAGCTGTGAGCGAAGCTGTGAGTGAAGAGCGCCATATTGTCAGGATTTAATTAAGACGAGGAGGATAGTGAAGGGCAGGCGGCGTCTCAGTGTGAGATCAGGTGCGCGTAGAGGATGATGGTCTGTCACCCTGCAGCTATTTGCAGATTTTTTTTAATTTAACATTTAATAAGAGCCAATGAAGAGACTGAATATTCTCAAAGCACCGCTCACAAATTGTGGCTAATAGGACGTGACAGTGCTGTCACCACATAACCAGAATGCCCATGTATCTTGTATAAAGAGTGCAACGTTTTTATCCAGCCCTCAATATTTTAATAATATTTTCAATGCAGCTTATTTTTAATTTTGTAGATTAGAAATAATAAGCAGAATCATTGGATGTTAAGAGTCATTTAAGAATTGCATAAAGTTAAGTGACATTGAAAGTCAAAGTTCAAATCTCAGACATTTAACGGATTCATTTTTTTATAGGACCACTTTTGAAATCATCCATGCACAATATATATATATTTGGGTCTCAGACTTTTGAACCCCACAATAAATAGGTAAAAATATAAATGTATAATTGGGATTAGAGAGAGAATTATTTTATATACTTATTTTTACAATTTGATTTATAAGGCATTATAAATAATAATGCTTACAGAATGCTCAATACTGTTATTTTTTAATGAAAATTAGCTTAAAGGGATTCAGACATGTATTTAGCTATTTTCCATGTTAGGTTAATTAAACAATTAACTAGATAATAGTTTATCTAATAGATATCAGTACAAAAAACATGGTTGCCTATTTGTGTCTCCTAATGCTTTGTAGGGGACATGAAGGTGTAACGTGCCATATGCAAAAACAAAACGTGAGGGAGGTGCAGTATAGGAGAAGGACAGAGGGAGTAAATCAAGGTGTGTGTGTTGCACAAACATATGTAGGGCAAATATTCCACATGGAGCGGCGCCATGAGAGGAAGCGCTGGAGCTCTTCCAATTATTTAATGCAGCAGCAGCAAGTAAACAAAAGGGAGCTGTGATGGAGACGACAGCTGATGCAAAACTGATCAGACAACCGGGGAGAAGTTCTGATGTAATCTCCTGATGCTTCTGGCCCCATAGAGAGCTACATACAGTGATGCAGGGGAATAGACTACAAAATATACTGTAAAAATGCATGAGAACTTGCTGGGTTTGCAGTTACAAGAACTGCAGAATTCCCTGCAGTAAATGAAGCATTGCGTTTGCTTGCATTCAGCATGACCTAAAACTGGTGTTTTTTAATATGTAGCCCTGAAAATAAAGGCTTTTTAAATACTACAATCTATGCGAGGACCTGGACGTGGAATTTTGTTCCTTTTATGAGGAAGGATTCACTTATAATTGTTTGACCTAAAAATATCTTGATGCCCTGGACTCTTTATTAAACTACACTCTTTATTGGCATTCATGGTTCCATGAAGAATCTTTAACATCCATGGAATCTTTCCATTCCACAAAAGGTTCTTTATATTTTTTTTAAATGTTCTTCACACTAAGAAAAAAATATTACTTTAAGAACTGTTCACTGAAAGGTTCTTTGGGAAACCAAAAATTTGGGAAACCAATGGCATCACTGCCAAAAACCTTGATTTTTAAGAGTTTAAGACCAAGGTAAATGAATGATTTCATACACATATTTTTGGTATGCATATCAAATATAAACATTCACTCATTCACAAGACAAATGATTATT
This sequence comes from Vimba vimba, assembly GCA_022828995.1. Classification (NCBI taxonomy): domain Eukaryota; kingdom Metazoa; phylum Chordata; class Actinopteri; order Cypriniformes; family Leuciscidae; genus Vimba; species Vimba vimba. The sequence continues at coordinate 10,289,281 of CM040819.1, read as the reverse complement.
TAAAAACACTTTAGGGTCCAATTCTCACTATTAACTAGTTGTTTATTAGCATGATTATTACTAGGATATTGCTTGTTTATTAGTACTTATAAAGCACATATTAATGCCTTACTCTGCATGACCATATTCTACATTCTTAATCCTACCATACCTAAACATTATCGCTACAACAACTAGCTTACTTACTAATAATAAGCATTAAATAGGAGTTTATTGAGGCAAAAGTCATAGTTAATAGTGAGAATTGGACCCTAATCTAAAGTGTGACCAAAATCACTCATAAGACCTTAGTGACAACACAACATGCTTTAACCCATCACAAATCTAATTGCTATTTTACCTCTTAATAAGAGCACTTAACCATTACTATTTCTCATGCTTAGGGTTATATATTAATTATGAAACTTCAGGGCATAACTCACACCATTTGTACATGAGTTATACCTCAGATGATGCAGCTTTTACTTCTCTCTAAGTGACTTATAGATATGATGATAAAACAGGTGAAACAAACACCATAGACCGACATTGAAGGAAAGACCCTAGTCATATCTAGAGACGAGAAGATCACAGGGATCTGGATGTCATCTGTTTTGACTCTGGCCAGTAAGCAACCACCCTAACAACCATGTAGCAAAAATGCGCTAATAACCACACAGAACTCCTGTAGGGTGATGGCGAGATCAAATCTGAGATCCACAGGGAATCTATTAGCAGTCTTAATGACGGTATGAATAATAGAGAAGGACTGGTTTTAAAATGTGCATTCCTTTATATTTATCTGTGGGTTATAGGGCCTCCAGCGGCTGTGCACAGCCCCGTTCTGAGATCAGGCTAAGCCTTTTGAAGCTTAAATGATCTAAATTCGGTTTGATGAAGATCTGTTTTTCATTATACAGCATTTGCAAATAACATTCACATGAGATCTACAGATGTAACAGAAATGTAAACCCCCAAAATAGTCACATCATTATTTCATTAATGTGAGTGATATTATTTAAAAGTGTTAGGTATAATATACACATGCTAAATTCACTGCTAAAGACACTGCTATGAAATGCTTGCCAAACCATTTTAATATAAAATCATAAACAGGCTCTGTTTACACCAAGTATGATAATAAGCATTGTGAAGCTCATTCTTTTTTCTAAATTAAAAAAAATATATTCACAATAAATCAACAGTTACAAAAAACAAAAATTACTAAACATATCTAGGCTACTAAAGTTTAAAAAGATATTAAACTAAACAAAGTAGGTAAAAAGGGTTATGCATACAATATGTAAATATGTTATGTAAATATGCATACATCTGCTGCTCGTCAGAACAGTGCATAATTTTGGGTAGTTAGAAGACTGCCATTCTGAACTAATACACATGCAGATAACTACATATTATCATTACTGTTATTATATTAATTATAATTATTGCCATAGCACTCTAAACATCGTTACAGCTTTACTATCACCATAAATAATCTTTATCTAAAAATATTTTCTGTTCTCCACATAACACTCAAATAACCATTAGTTTCTATATTTAACAAACTCTTCAGAAAACAAACCAGAGAAATCTTCCAACATGCTTGTCTCACGGAAGATCACATTGACCTCTCAATAGTCATGTTTCCACTGTCAGGCCAAAAGCGAGTCGCTTTTCCACTGTCACTCCCTGGGCTTAATCGGGCTTTCTTCTGGGTCAACGGCCAGTGGTTTTCGGCCCGCCGAATACCTTGGTCCAAAGCGGGCCAACTGGGGCTTGAGTCATGAACAAAGGTGGAGTTTATCTGAGTCAGGAGAGGGACAACAACGCTGCTCATTTCATATGTATTAAATATCAGGCTACCTTAACATTTAATTAAGACATAAAAAAAAATTAGCTCAAAACTCACTTTCAGACACAGCGAGTGTTTGAAATAACTTCCTTGCGATCCGATGGGGATTCTAATCACCGTATGAGGCAAAAATATTAATATGCGATGCTAAAGGCTACGTATGCTAACCGTTGTGGTAATAAATACACATATTTTATGGAAAATACCAGAGACTGCTTGCAGAACGTAGACAAATCACATATGATTATAATCGTGTATTTATTCGGTTTAATGTTTTATCTGTCTCTTCTCTGTGCCTTTGTTGATACCGGACTAATGCTGCCTTCACATGCTATTGGAATTATCGTAAAGTTTCCTATTTAAAAAATAAAATTGGACATGAACACCCTCTCAAGTCAAAAGTGTAATGCACTGAGCTCGTAATCACGACTTCAGAAGTGGGAAGTTGGAAATGTTCCGATAGCACGTGAAAGCAGCATAAATGTACTCCGGTTAAGTCGTGTAACTAATAATTCCTGTTTTCTTCTCGTGAGCTCCCCCTGTTGGTCTGGCTGAAAGGTAAACAGTATAGTAAGACGGGAGAGATTGCATAATTTATAGAAATGCTTTGTCTTTCTTTCTAAAGAAATGTGACTTAAACAGGATATTTATCAATATTTATCTAAATGCGTTAGCCTTTGGACTTAAAAAGCCTTAAAAGAGTTGTTTTGTGCATTCTTGTGATCGCAAATAAATGGAAGCAGGTACAACTGCATTGGTATGTGTATGTGTTTGATTGAGCATGATTGATGTGCACTCCTGACACAAATTAATAAATTACGGTCACTGTATCATTTTTTTATTGTAAAACATTGGTAAAATATTGATACTGGAATCTTAAGTCTTTAAGTAAAGACCAAACGTTCGCTTCTGTCATGCTCATTTTGCGATTAGCTAGTTTTCAGTCAGCTCAGCTGGTGAAACGGTGGGGTTGTGTGACGTTGTTCTATGCAGGTGTGTTAAGGGCTGGTTTTAGGGTAGTGCTGTGGGGCTACTGGTGCTCGAGGTCTGAGGCTATTGGCCTCACCCGGCACGTTGTTAGCCCTGGCTCGCACTGGCCTGACAGTGGAAAAGTGGTTAATGACAACCACACATCTTTCATTCTAGTACTGACGGCCGTGCACAACAGTTGGGTCGGCGGACATTTCGGAACATGGACCTCAAGTTGATGTTAACCTGCCTCCTCTTGTTCTTCTTGCCGGGAGGCGAAGACAAGGATTTTCTGATAACCGTCTGGGTGAGGATCTTCTCATGCTCCTTGATTTTGCACTGCAGGTGACTTTGAATGGCAAATCCCAGCGACTCTGGATCCACGGACGCTCCGTATACCTCCCATGTCATCCCTTGCTCGTCCCACACGACGTCATTTACACTCTTGGATTGCTTGGCCTTCTCTTCCTCTTGGTCATTTTTCTTACGCTCCAGCTTGGATGCTCCCTTCTGTTTCTTCTCTACCTTTTTACTTTGTGGTGTGGAGCTTGATGTTGGAGGAGTGGTCATTGCGATGTCCTTCTGAGGTTTTGCAGAACTAGCCTCCTTGGATTTCGATGCAGGAGGCTTGGCCGGTTTTACTGGCAGATCCTGGCAGACCTGAGCAGTTGTTGTCTTGGGTTCCTGCACACATGCCACATTATGTGGACCAGATGCTGAAACCGCAGGTGAAGCTTGGCTCTGAAGGTGACAGGTAGTGTCGTTTGACTGTTTGCTTTGGCTGCAGGTCTCGATATTGATCTGATAAACGGGTTGAAGTGGTGAAAATCCTCTTTGGCTGTTCTGTTGAGTCTCTTTAGGCTTGGCCCCAAGCTTGGACTCTTCCTGAAGGTCAGCATCTACATGCACCATCACTGTGTCTGACTGTGTAGGCTTCGCAGGGAGGATCGTACTGGATGCAATGACAGATGTGACCTCTGAGGGGGTCTTGATCCCAACAACCACTGCTATACTGTCAGTCTCCTCAGGTAGTAGGCCAACTGATCTCCGATGGGGTTGTAGAGACAGAAGACTAGGGCTAGTGGCTGTAGATTGACTGCAGACCGTAGCAACCGCCTGCACCTCCACATCATGCCGTTGTGTCCCGGGTTGGTCGCCAAACTCTACTGCTGAAGTCATGGTAGATGCCTCACGAAAGAGTTTACAGTGGACCTGCTTCTGCTCTTCAGGAGCAGCTCCCTGCGTTTGGACCTCCTCATCAATCACTTCCGTGTGGACCGAATGACTTGCACTGCTAGCTGAAGACACCAATGGGCATCCAGAAGAAGTCTCCTGAGAGGTTCCTGCTGGTTTAAAATCCTTTTTCATGCAGTCATTGCTACATTTGTCCTCTTTAACAGGCATATGATGGATCTCATGTGGTTGTGGGGTCTGAGATCTTGTCCCAGGTACTGGTCCAGATGTTTCGTCCGCTGAGTGATTGGTTTTAGGAGCATTGGTAGTGGATACCAGTTCAAACTGTGTACTGCTGATGCTTATGCTGGTGGTGCAACTCACATCTTTTGATCCAGACAAAAGTGGCATGTCCTGAATTGTTTTGTTGGTACTGGGAGCCTGAGTCTGGCTTGGCGTTTGATTATGCAGTGTCTCTTTGATTGCACTAGTTTCTTGAACTACTGATGCTTTGCTCTGTGCTTTGGGCTCATGTTGTTCATTTTCAAGTGCCTTTGTTGTGCTATTGCCATTTTCCTCCTTGTCAACATTATATGTATTTGTAGATGATGGGCTGGATGTTGAAAGGACAGTTTTCGAATTTGAATTCATATCACAATCAGTTTTTCTACCTTCAGCACTCTTGGCACACTGACCCAAGATCTTTATGTTTGCGTTACTGTTTTGAGGTCGCCTGTGATCTTCACTGCCATGGGATGGCATGTTTTTGTCTTCAACGACAGTCCCTCCAAGAAGTGTGGTGTGGGAATCTTTGATGGAGGAATTGAGATGCATATTATCCTGATCTGAGCAATCCTGGTTTAAGTTTAACTTTGGCTCAATGTCCCAGTTAGCATTTAACTCTTTATTTCCCAGCACATCTATGCTGGCGAGCTGAGGCATCATCTGGACAGTGACAGTCCTTTTGGGGTTTGGTACATTTTCCATGTTGAATCCCTTTTATGTCAAAATATCCCCAAAGTCAAAATATTCCAGTTTGGTTCCCCTTTTAAAGCCTTATATTGTCCCGTTCAAGGCTTCCCTAGAGCAGAGAGAAAAAAATAATTTTAGAAACACAAGAGGAGACATACCAACTGCTGTCTTCTTATGATCATTATGAATGAACTGTGTGGGAATCTGCCTGAACATTTATCTGCAAACCATATACAGTTATAAGGGAACACAATAAAAATAGTAAAGCATTTCAATGATGCAGTGTAAATGTTTGAGGTCATTTATAACTGTACAGAACAGCTTGATAGGAAGTTCCAATAAAATAAAACAAAAGTACAACTAATCCATCATAAGCCATTACTCGTAGCAGTGTCATCCTTTACTTGCTCTGTAAAGCATTATATCAATAAATAAAACAGTTTTTGCAACATCAGTTACACTGCGCAACACAGGCTTATCACACACACACACACACAAAAGCATTAAACTATAAAACGCATTGTTTCATATATTTCTTATTATTAAATATTCAGAAGGACAGATTTAGTATCTAGTGCCAAATTATTCAACATTTGATATATTGGGAATATTCAAACAATCCCAGAGGTTTTCATTGGTATGTGATGCTCCATTCATCCTATTCATTAGCAAATTATTTAGATAATGCACAACAACACATTTTCTCAATATCACTCTTAAAAATAAAGATTCTTTATTGGCATCGATGGTTCCGTGCTTTCCATTCCACAAAAGTTTCTTTATAGTGGAAAAGGTTCTTCAGATTATTAATATGTTCTTCTAATTTAAAAAAAAAAGGTCGTTTAAGAACTGTTCACTGAAAGGTTTGAGGAACCAAAAATAGTTATTCTATGGCATCACTGCAAAAAAAACAAAAAAAAAACACTTTTGTAACCATTATTTTTAAGAGTGTATATGATAATGATGATTAGCAATATATTTTATGACAATTTTATTAGTAAAAATAAAGTCAGAAAGTCAGTATTTGAATTCATTCTACCACATTCTGTATCACTCTCTATTCTGAAGAGCTGGTGAGCAATTATTCTGTTTGACCTTAGCAACTCAAATAGCCCCGAGGAGCCTCAAAAATGGAAATCTGACAGTCAGACACAAACCACAGCTGATCAGCCTCAACAACACTGAACAATGATAGTTTCACCAAAGAATCCTATAAAGCGTTCAAGGTTTTATAGTATTCTGAGCATGCAGAAGTTTCATTAAGCATCATGTATCCATAAAACAACAGCTACTTTTTACTATTACAATATTTATCATTCTAGATCACTAAGAATGCTTTGTTCTTAGACCAATATATAAGCTGACAGATAGATTAATCAGCTGATGCATATAGCATGCATAACAGATCCAAAATTAATCAACATCTTAAGTTTTATGTACATATCGGCAATTACATTAACCATTGGAACAATGACAATGACAAACGCATCAGTTTACCACTAATATGCATATGAACAAAACAGTTCTTTCTGCTGCAGAAAGCACTTTTGGTTAAGTTAGTATAGTTATGGAGTATAATCAGTGCAAAGTATTTTACATTTTCTTCCTTTTCAGTTGATAACAAACATTAGAGGAAGTCTGTGACACACACACGCGCGCGCACACACGCACATAATAAAAAATATAAAAAGGAAACACTGAGCCAGTGCGATGCACTGGACCACTGCGTAAATATTCACTCTAATCGTCTGACAAAAGCATGAAAGTCAATTACGCCAAGTCTCAAATCGTGACCTGTCATTGATGAGAGCCGCTCGGAGGACGGTCGCATCTGCAGGAGGATGGGGGTGGGGAACACACCGTTAAACATTATTAAGTTCTGGCGTCAGTGTCTCATATATTAAATGTTAATTTCTACATCCAGCAGATATCCCACAGGAACATACATAAAGGCAGAGAAATGCCTCTTTCTCGGAAGCTGGTTAACACTACACAAATGACCCTAAAAATAATCCATTTTAATAGGACGAAGTCTCGCATATTGATCGGGGCTGTAAATAAGACGACAGACTGCAATCCATGCACTCATTTACAAAGATACACTCACGTTTCATTTGCAAATACTAGCAAACTCATCTTTAAATTGGGTTATGTGTGCGTGCACAATCACACACACACACATTTTTCATTGACTTGTGCTGTTTTTATAGTGAGCAAATGATTAAATGATATTCAATCCCCTATCACTAAATATTTTGCATTCTACAATTTTATATACAATTTAAAATCATTGGCCACAGTGAAGCTGATTTCAGGTTTTTCTATCCTTGAGGGTGCATTTGGTCCCCCACAATATAGGCAAAACTTGACCTACACACACACACAGAATGACAAAATGCCAGACAAAGTCTAAATAGCACCATGCATTATTATGATAAATGAATTAAAACCAGATTAACTGGCCATATCTCTTAAATATGAGAATTTGCTAGTAATACTAACCATTATCTTGAGAAAACCATATGAACAATATTAGAAAAAGCTTTGCATTAGAAAAAATTTGTTGACGTTTAATGATTTTTTCCTAAAAAAAAAATGCTGAACCCACCCATTCATATACAAATCCTTGCCTTGACTCGTATCGAAATCCCATAACTTGACCTTGTTGGCAAATGCATCACTGTGATGTATCCCTGTAGGAGCTGCAGATAAGAAACACACGCGCATAAAAATCCTACCTGGTACGTCTGCGTTTGTATCACATCATTTTCCGTTTGATTAGTGCGCTATTGGCGCGCTGCTCGTGCACTAGTTAGTGCACTCGACGGATTATCAATGAAAGAATGTTAGGCGCGTGTCAGTGAGATAAAACCACGCCTTCCAAGCGCATCCGAAGCGCAAGTTCACTCAGCCTGTGGCGGGTGGCAGGAGGAAGCGTGCTGTTCTCTCCATCACCGCTAGATGACGCCATCGTTCCTTAAGAAACAAGTTAAATATAAAAAATAAGAGGAAATTCCTTCAGGTCCTTCCATAAAATGTCTTAATACATTGAAGATTTTATTAGGAAATAATTTATCATTTAAGATTTTATTAGGAAAGTTTCAAGTTTTTGAATCATTTAAGATTTTATTAGGAAAGTTTCACGTTTTTTTATTTCTTTCTTTCTCCCTTTCTCTAATCAAAAATTTAAACAAAATATGTCTGGGAATAGTGTTGAATTTGGTGGGCTGCACCATTTTGGCCGTTATCCCTGTTTTTGGTCCTGAGACTTCAAAAGATATGTACATATTTTAATATTTAGACCAGTTCTATTATTAATTTGCTATCAGGATGCGAAGAGAGTTTCAACCAGAATTCAACCAGAACCAGAAAAAAATTGCCTATACCTGAAATGACAACACAAGCACATCCTGCGTTCAAAATAGACTTAAATGCACTGAGGTTCACCACCAGACGTCGTGTTTCCAGTTTATAAACTTTGTGGCCTTTTTCCTCACCTTTGTATAAGGTCAAAAAACTCTTTAATAAATCATAAACATTTACGGCGATTATCATCTATATTACCATGTCTGAAACTTTCCCCACTTTTTGGATTTCATCAACTTTATGAACGGTAAGTTAAGTTCTGAACTAAACCTTATAGGCTAAATAAGCCATCGGCGTGTGTTGAAATCACTCACTGAAACAGTTAATAGTTAGTAGTTGGTTAATTAATAAATAAGCAATATATTTTTTTCCTCAGACCTCGATTAAGATCTTTCGTGGCCTGCTGTGCCGACGCCATCTTATAATCTCAAGACGTGCTACTGTCCGCTGTTTGTAGGCTACTGAGCTGAGGTATGGATAATAACTCTCTAGACTCCTACAAAATCAGTCTTCTAATAGCATATTAATTAGAAACAACTTCATCCTGAGTTTAAAAACGATGGCATAACCGTCTCATCAACAAACGTCATGTTACATGTTCACCGCTAGGTGTCACTGTTATCAGTGTTGTGATTTGGTCCAGTCAGTCATTTGTAACCAGTGTCAATTATTTCCCAAAATCTGTTTTGCACCGTTTAGTGAATATTGTGTGAAAATTTAGTTGTTCATAGAAATTTCATAAATTGTTATACATCTGCTAGATATGTATGGATATATATATGTATATATATATACATATATATATGTATATATATGTACCAAATTTCAATGGTAATTAAGTGCTTTACACAAAAATGAGAAAGAAAATACAAGGTATTAAAAAAGTAAGAACCAGAAATAAAATAATTTAAATTAGAATTGATTAGCAGGAGATAAAAAAGATAATTAAATGGGGTGCACATAATTAGTCAGTAGAATGTGAGGCTAAATAGATGTGTTTTCAGTCTGAAATGTGAGGCAAATGTTGGATCACAATAATTAGGAACCACAGTTTCCACAAATCCCTTCACTCGATTGGGATGTTCTCTTTTATTCTGGACGGCAAGGGCAGTGACTGTAACATGGAGCGTATTTTGCAGTATTAATAAACACGTATTTATACCGATTTCATCAGGCTCCGAAAATTCTTCAAAAAGAACACGAAGAATGGCCTTCTCAGTTGCCATAGTTGCAACTCTTGCGTCATCAGAACAGTGATGACAAAACCGTTTCCGTTTAAAATACGTTTTGAAACTTTTTGTCGGCACTGAACTAAATTAACATTTAGTTCTAATGCACTAAATGTGTATTAAGACCACCATCTCCCCCTAAGACCACCATCTCCGGCATGGACACCACTGTCTCCGGCACGGACACCACCGTCTCCGGCACGGACACCAACGTCTCCGGCACGGACACCAACGTCTCCGGCACGACACCAACGTGTCCGGCACGGACACCACCGTCTCCGGAACGGACACCACCGTCTCCGGCACGGAACCCACCGTCTCCGTCACAGACACCACCGTCTCCGGAAAGGACACCACGGTCTCCGGCACGGACACCACCTAGTCCGGCACAGAACCCACCGTCTCCGCCACGGACACCAACGTCTCCGGAACGGACACCACCGTCTCCGGCACGGACACCAACGTCTCCGGAACGGACACCACCGTCTCCGGCACGGACACCACCGTCTCCGGCACGGACACCAACGTGTCCGGCACGACTCCACTGTCTCCGGCACGGACACCAACGTCTCCGGCACGGACACCAACGTCTCCGGTAAGGACACCACCGTCTCCGGCACGGACACCACCGCCTCCGGAACGGAACAGACGGAACAGACACCACCGTCTCCGGCATGGACTCCGGCACGGACACCACCGTCTCCGGCACGGACACCAACGTGTCCGGCACGACACCACCGTCTCCGGCACGGACACCAACGTCTCCGGTAAGGACACCACCGTCTCCGGCACGGACACCAATGTCTCCGGAATGGACACCACCGTCTCCGGAACGGACACCACCGTCTCCGGTAAGGACACCACCGTCTCCGGCACACCACCGTCTCCGGCACGGACACCAACGTTTCAGGAACGGACACCACCGTCTCCGGAACGAACACCAACGTCTCCGGCACGGACACCACCGTCTCTGGTAAGGACACCACCTTCTCCGGCACGGACACCAACGTCTCTGGAACGGACACCACCGTCTCCGGCACGGACACCAACGTCTCCGGCACGGACACCAACATCTCCGGAACGAACACCAACGTCTCCGGAATGGACACCACCGTCTCCGGCACGGACACCACCGCCTCAGGCATGGACTCCGGCACGGACACCAACATCTCCGGAACAAAAACACACACGTCTCCGGCACGGACACCAACGTCTCCGGAATGAACACCAACGTCTCCAGCACGGACACCACCCTCTCCGGAACGGACACCAACGTCTCTGGCATGGACTCCGTCCATTCCGATATGTATATACACTCACACACAAATACAAATAGAGCCTTGCACAATAATTAATCAAAATACAATTAAAAATAATCATTGTAGTGTGAATTATCATTACTTCATCATTACTCAATTATAAATAAACTAATTTGTATAGAATATTTGTATAGTAACATTTCTGTAGAATAGCATTATATTTAGAGTTATTTTTCATCAATTGACCCTTCGCTAAGCCCCGCCCTCCTTAGTTACTGTTGCTACGCCTGTCAAGCTTTTGCACCTGCCACGTCTATTACAGTATGTATGCACTGGTTTCAGACATTCCCAAGGAGATAACTAGATGTACCGCATGGCGGTACAAAATATGACCGCCGCTCAGGCCTGCACTGGCTTTCCACAAAAATAAATGACGTGGAGCAATTTGGCTGTATTGTGTGTTTATGTATATACCTAAAAAAAGTAGTAGTATGTGCATGTCTGTCTGTGTGTGTGTGTATGTGTGTGTGTTTGTGTATGTGTGTGTCTGTGTGTGTGTGTGTGTGTGTGTCTGTGCGTGTATGTATGCGTGCGTACATGTGTGTGCGCGTGTGTGTTTGTGTGTGTGTCTGTGCATGTGGATTTGTATGTGTGTGTGTATGGGTGTGTGTCTGTGTGTGTGGATGTCAGTGTGTGTGCATGCTTGCGTTTGTTTGTATTCCTGCATGTGTGTGTGTGCAGTGCTTTAAGTGGCCCAAAAGAGGTGCCGGTACTCTGTTTTTTTTTTTTTTTTTTTTTTTTTTGCTGCTGACTCCCCTCCTCCCCTGAGGTAACTATGGAAGCTTGTTTCCGCCACTGAATAATAAATAAATAATAATAATTGCGACTTTTTATCTCACAATTCTGACTTTTTTTCTCACAATTGCGATATATCAAGTCAGAATTGTGACTTTTTTTCTCAGAATTGCGAGATATGAAGTCAGAATTGTGAGAAATAAAGTCGCAATTCTGAGAAATAAAGGCGCAATTGGGATATATAAAGTCAGAATTGCATGATATAAAGTCGCAAAATGTGTGTTATAAAGTCAGAATTGTGAGATATAAGCTATTCTGAGAAAGAAAAAAAAGTCCGTCTTTTTTTTCCTTAGAATTTGACTTTATAGCCTATCTCACAATTGTGAGTTTATATCTCACATTTCTGAGAAAAGATGTCAGAATTCTGACTTTATAAGACGCAATTGCGACTTTATTTCACACAATTCTGACTTTATATCTCGATCGCAATTCGGACTTTATAACACGCAATTGTGACTTTATTTCACGCAATTCTGACTTTATATCTCGCAATTCTGAGAAATAAAGTCAGAATTGCGAGATGTAAACTCGCAATTGTGAGATAAAAAGTAGCAATTATATTTTAAAATGTTTTATTCTGTGGCGGAAACAAGCTTCCATAGGTAACAACAACAACTATGAAGGTTTTATATACAGCAGTCAACAGTCGACCTTATAAAAAATAATAAATCCTTTATTAGTTTGTGGATTTGCTTGAGCTAGAATGAGCTACTGAACATAAATAAAATGTGCAAAAGGGTATTGAAAAAATACCCTTAGAAAGAGCTACTGAAGAAAGTGCTACTGAACATAAATAATATGCGCAAAGGGGTATTGAAAAAACAGAGTCTGAAGCCAGGAAAGCATATTAAGAGTTCATGTTTGTATTTTAACCGAGCAGCTATGGTTGCGCGTTTCACACACCCTCTCCGGACGTTGAGTTGTTGACAGCGGCAAAAGCGACGCATGCGCTTTTCACAAACTCAAGGGTGTATGGGACGGGTAATGTAGTCTCTGCTCTCGGTGGGTCGAATTAGGAGGATAGGAAGCGTGCATGATTAAAACAGATGTGCAAATGAGCGTACCGGTACGCTAAAAGCACGTTCTGGGCGCACGGAGAGGTGGCGGTACGCTCAAGAGCTATATTTGGAAGTGGCGGTACTGAGTACCGGCGCGTACCGGCCCACTTAAAGCACTGTGTGTGTGACAGTTAGGGTTGCCAACTTCAGAAAAGGAAAATGCGGGACAATCGTGGTTAGGAAAATGAGGGACACTCAAAATATTTGTACTGTATCACACAGTGTACGTCATTTCAGTGTCTGCAGTTAAGTTTGTGTTTAAAAGGTTATCAGACATAAACACATTTGTATTGCTTAACCTAATTATGTATTTAATTCTAAAAATAATTTTAATGTCATACATGAAAAAAGTCACATTACAAACAAACCATAGTTCAAAATAACAGCATTTATCTAAAATAGAAAGCTTTTTTAACATTATACACTAGGCTTACAGTTCAAAAGTTTGGGGTTAGTAAGATTATTTTTTGGGGAAAAAAATTAAGTAATTGCCTACTTTTATTCAGCAAGGATGCATTACATTAATCAAAAGTGACAGTTAAGATAATGTTACAAAAGCTTTCTATGTACTTTCTAAAAGCTTTAAAACATTAATAATAATCAGAAATGTTTTTTGAGCATATTATTCCCTCAGGTAGATTACATGTTTTCTTGCGTAGCTGGATGTTAGACTCATGAACAATAATCACGTTGTTTGCATTCGCCAAAATTGATTAGCCGAAATCAAAACGTGGACAGTGAAAGGAAATTACCGTTAGCGCGAGACGAGTCCGGCTTGAAGCGGAAGCGACCAGACGGCAGAGGATGTTCGCAAATCAAACAATGATTTGTCTCAAAACAGTGATTAAAAAAAGCTGTGATTGGATGATGACAGGTGTCGGTGATCATTCTCAAGTGTCGTGGTCAGCACTGCTGCTGTTGCTGTTGTATCAGTCAGTGGTTTATCAGCTTGTCAAAAAACGGGACACGGGAGGTCACGCAAAGGACAAATAAATTAGGCCCAAAATGCGGGACGTCCCGCCTAATTCGGGACAGTTGGCAACCTTAGTGACAGTATCATCCTAAACCAGCCCCCCTTCGCTCAACACCACCATCTACAGGCCGATGAGTGTACAGTCACTAAATGTGCACATAAATGAATTTATTTTATACCCCCCCATGGATGAAATTCTACGAAACTTAGCATACCCCCAGAGGATGTCAAGTTAATCATACACATGAAATATGGTGCAGCTCTGAACATCTCAACTGAAGATAGGGGCGATTAAAGCAGAATAATATTGCATTTTCATTTTTTATGGGAGGGGCGCAAATCACAAATGAGTGATTATGGGCTAGGTTGATGTGGGCCCTTAAGAGCAACATACCATAAAAATTTCTTCATCCTCGGTGCCACGGTTCAGGTAGTTATTTAGGAAAAACTGCATTTTTTGGGTTTGGGGGGGGCCCAGTGTGGGGGGGGAGTGGCCCCCGGGGACCAAACGAAATTTTTCCGTAAAAGTCTAGTGGGGCTACATGCCCACCAAATTTCATGTTCCCCGGTGTTTCGGTGTCCCTGGTATCGGTGACGAAAAATTCACGGGGGGCCCAGCGCGGGGGGGGAGTGGCCCCCGGGGACCAAACGAAATTTTTCTGTAAAAGCCTAGTAGACCAACATACCATAAAAATTTCTTCATCCTCGGTGCCACGGTTCAGGTAGTTATTTAGGAAAAACTGCATTTTTGGGGTTTGGGGGGGCCCAGCGTGGGGGGGGAGTGGCCCCCGGGGACCAAACGAAATTTTTCCGTACAAGTCTAGTGGGGCTACATGCCCACCAAATTTCATGTTCCCCGGTGTTTCGGTGTCCCTGGTATCGTTGACGAAAAATTCACGGGGGCCCAGCGCGGGAGGGGAGTGGCCCCCGGGGACTAAACGAAATTTTTCTGTAAAAGTCTAGTAGACCAACATACCATAAAAAATTCTTCATCCTCGGTGCCACGGTTCAGGTAGTTATTTAGGAAAAACTGCATTTTTTGGGTTTGGGGGGGCCCAGCGCGGGGGGGGAGTGGCCCCCGGGGACCAGACGAAATTTTTCTGTAAAAGTCTAGTGGGGCTACATGCCCACCAAATTTCATGTTCCCCGGTGTTTCGGTGTCCCTGGTATCATTGACGAAAAATTCAGTAGATGACGGGAAAAAAAAAAACTTTGACAATCCCTATATGACCGCTTTCGCTAGCTACGCTAGCGGCGGTCATAATTAGTCATTTTTAGCGGACAGGTGAAAATTTGAGAGAACAAGACTGCAGTATGCATTCGAGGGCTATATCCACGACATAATATGCAAACGATTAGAGAATAATTTCATCAAAATTGAAGCTAAAGTCTATAACGTTAGGTCCCAGTGCAAGCAGCAGCGCCTCATACGCTGACCATTCAAATGGGAAACACACAAATTGAGGAACAGCTTTGTGCATGCACAGCAGGGTAAGTGAAATGTGAAAATATTATAATATTTATAAATCAAACAGCTTATCCATATGTATTGTGGAATAAACACAAGACATTAGCCTGACCACTTTGCAATGATAACATTCTCCCGCTTATATTTGTAGTGCGCCAGCTAACGTTACTGCTCACACCTCGTGGGTCACATAGTGACTACTGTTATGAACTGATTAAGTTTGCATACCAAACTTCTCCTTGGAGATCTCCGGCAAGCCCCCTGATGTTCCCTCCTTTTACTAACTACCTTTTACTTTTACTAGAACTAACACCGGGAGAGTCGCGATCGGATTGGGGTAACGTTACTAGTTTGGCCGTCGATTAACAAAATGCTGAAATATATTTTTAAGTAACGTTAAATTATGTCAGTGAGCCTCCGTCCTGCCTTTAATCACACTGCTTGATCCACGAGCTGGACAATGACTTTATTCTAGAGCTGCTATAAAGCCAAAACACTTTACTTTTAATTTCCTATTATCAATGTAAAGCTGCTTTGGAACAATCTACATTGTTAAAAGCACTATATAAATGAAGATGACGCCCGGCATTTCTCCCCTTGGGTTTTAGGTTTCGGGAAGGGAACAAAATCCACCACCCCGTCCAATATTTTAGGATACCGGGTATCAGATTTGCACAATCCATACGCACAACACTTCGGCATGTTTCCCTCTCGCTCGAAAGCTTGCCAGACCTCCCGCGCCTAGTTACGGTTGCTAAGCCATGATTGGCCTGTGGCGGTTTTCGGGCGTGGCTTAGCGAAGGGTCAATTGAATGCATACATTTAAAAGAATAAATATTTGAAAAACAAAGACATGTTTCCATATGTTTTATGATATAGGCCTATATATATAACCATTATATGTTTCATATAATGGTTAATAATTTTATATAAACTTTACAGTATATGTGTCCTCTTGTTCTGAGAGATTTGAGAACTACTAAACACTTCTTGTGTTTGTTGAGTCCACTATGCAGTGTAGTGATGTGAAGGCAAGAATATGTTAGAAAGCCTCATACAGAATGATCACAACAGTTTATTTATCATATTTGAGCTTTTGAAATGACTCTAAGGGACTCAGTTTTCTCTCGTTCTCTGAGGCTACGTAACACTTTCTTCTCTAAAGTGGAGAAGGTGTCCACCCTCCACATATGTCCCACAAAGACAGCATCTGTTACTCTTTGAACCTTCCTCCCAGACTGGACCTGCTGTTGCCATGGAGACACCCCCACCCCACATCCTCCTCTTAATCCTCCCTGACTTCATTCAAACTAAGGTCATCCCACCATTGGATGAAAGACTGAAAATGATAACATCTATCCATTCATCTATCTATCATCTATCTATTCATCTGTCCGTCTATCCATCTATCTATCTATCTATCATCTATCTATTCATCTGTCTATCTATCTATCTATCATCTATCTATTCATCTGTCTATCTATCTATCTATCTATCTATCTATCTATCTATCTATCTATCTATCATCTATCTATTCATCTATCTATCTATCTATCTATCTATCTATCTATCTATCTATCTATCTATCTATCTATCTATCTATCTATCTATCTATCTATCTATCTATCTATCTATCTATCTATCTATCTATCTGTCTATCTGTCTGTCAATTAGAGGTTTATCCTTCCACGGTTTCAGTCATTGGTCTCTTTATTTGACATCAAGGACAATTAAGAGAATGTCACATCTCATGTTCGTCTCGGGAGGCACTTTCACTCAGAGGTCATTCTGTCTCAAGGACAAACATGCAACAACACCAGCTCATTCCATAATCCATAAATATTTAAGGAGTATTTACATATGACAAGACCTACGTGAAATCCGCTTGTGTAGAACTCTGCAGAAAGTGGCAAGATTTCCAAAAGATTTCTGCATGAAAATCTACAGATTCCTTAGTTTATTTTATTTCTAATTTATTTTAGTGTTAAAGTAGCCTACTCTCAGCTCCATTGATCACCATATTTTACTTAATTTACCCCCACAAAACAGCACAGACAAATGCCCATAAGGTCAGTAAATTCCGTCTGGGTCTGCATATGACTCAGCTGAGAATCACAAAGCAGACATGACACATGACATGGATCCCAGCCGCATGATTGTGCTCATGCATCAGGTGTGTGAACCGTCTTAAGGAGTTAAGTGCTTTAAGACCTCGCAATTCCCTCACAGTCAGGTATTAGACACGTTGACAAAGCCGTGTGTAATCTGTCATAGCACAGGGATTACAGTACGGCCGCGGTAGCGCGGTTGAGGTCGGACAAAATGGCGGAATAAAGGGAAACAAATTGTGGAGTAATCTCCTGAGAGAAGACGGTCGGGCCAAGGGGGTTCCCTCGGAAAACTCCATTTTGTCTCTCTTTCCGCCCTCGGGGACTTCTCGCAATCCCATAATCCCCCTTGTTTGATGTTTGAGAGCTGATGGCGATGCTGAGGACGGCCCAGAATGGGTCTTTGTGTGTGCCGTGTGGCTGCAGAACTATCAAGGGTTTGAATGACATGGCAAGAGGGGAGAGAGACGGGTAACTTTAGCTTAATCTAGGCTTAGCGCTGCTACACACACACTCGCTCACAGGTGTGTGTGGCCCTCTGGCTTTGTGGGGATGGTCGGACCCAAACCTCTCTCTGTATCTCACCCCAAGGATCAATACAGCTCTTGAGGCCAAGGATCTGCGAGAGAGAGGCCCAGGGCCTCGGATTATCTCGGGCTCCACCCCTCCGGTCCAGAGCTAGTTTAGATTTCATTTCTGCTCACGACTTTAACCGTTAACACTTTTTAATAAGAAGTCATTCATCTGCTGCTCAACGCTGAGCAGAACCTGGGTAGGGTTGCACGAGTTGTTCGTAAGGTTTAATTGCGACGTAACATTCGCATTTGGAGTTTAGTGTGCCACTTTTCGGTAAAGCTAGACTTGTCTAGTAAGTCATAAACTCTCTGTAAACAAATGCACCCTCCTGTAGTGTTAAAAAACTTGCGGGTAATACAGATCTGCATAGGTTTCAGTGCAATTTGCCAAAAATCAACCCAATGAAAAATACTGATGATTCATGTAAAACAGAAAATTGTTGCAAAAAAGGTTTATTGGAGCTTGTCAGAAACTTAAAAAATATAAAATAAGTGAGAAATGTAACAATTCCTGCCTATTTCTATTGTGTTAGAGGTCAATTTGACCCACATATTTTATGTTCAAAATTACCTGCATAGACACAAAATGCAATTTTTTTGTCATGATTACTTACTTGTAGTGACTATTTGCACACTGAGCTGCAAATAACTACAAGTATAAATAGTATTTTTTGTATTTAGTGTAAATTACATTTATCTTTAATTGTAATTGTATGTACAGTAATTATGTTTACACAGTGTAAAAGCCACTGCCTTTTTATGCCTGGTCCTCAAACCCTTGTGAGGGTAAAATGGGTTTCTCACTCTTCTTTTCAGTGCTGCAACAGTCTAGTAATTGAGATCCAAAAAACTAACAACCAACCTTTGACAGATTTTTTTTTTACTGTGAACCTCAACTGGATAAAGAGTTTTCTTTGGATGACTCAGAAGTCTTCAGTTTCGAGTAAACTTTGAGTCTTACATTGCACAAGTTCTTGTGTATTTCATGTTTTTTGCTTAAGAAACATTTTAAATAACAGTCAAATCATGATATATGTGATGCCAAAACAACAGACTTCATATTAAAAAGACGATTAGCTAAGGAGTCAACTGAAGGATGCAGCCGCCATATTTAGGGAGTTTACATGACAACGATGTACTAAAAACGGGAAAAAAAATATTTGTGTTTTTCGTGTACAGACGGCAACGTTGTGAAAGCGATCCCTGTTCACATGGATCCACGAAAACGACAAAAAACACTGTATTATTCATGCCAGGTCACGTTGTAAAGAAACACTACATGACTATAGACTGAACGCGTAATACACATGTGCATGACGTCACCGTTCTCACAAATTCGTGTTTTCGTAGTGTACACAGAGAAAATAACGATATCGTTTGCAAAAACTTGCACTTGGAAACCCGTTTTCAAAAGTTTGCGTTTTCAGTCCCCCGAAACGCTGGTTTAGTTGAAAACGGTGTCGTTTAAATGTCTAAGTGTTGTGCACCAAAGCATCTTTCTGCAGAGCACTAAACACTAGAACCGCAGCTAACACTCGCAGTCTAAGCTGTTTATATTCATCAGAGAGGGACGGAGATGAGAGGAAAGTGGATTTTGAGCAGTGGCGGCCTCAATAACAGGAATGGATTTATGGATGTAATTTGATTGGTGGGAATAAAGGCCATCAGCCCACTGAACCATAGACACTCCGATGATGAGCTTGATCGGCATTGTAAGCATACACTTCACATGTGCCACGAGACGGACATTTTTTTTATTTATTCTAGAGGTTACATACGTTTAATAATGAACAGTGCTTACTTTAAGTATGTTTGCTAATTCATTGAAAATACAGATTTGTGTTTTTATTTTCAATATTAAAAAACTTTTTCCTATCCTAGCCGCAGGTGGTCCATTAGTGAGGTTGGGTCCCCCAAAATAATTGTTTTTAGATCATTTTTAGTCCGAGCAGAGGAATCTACGGACATAAACTAAACTTTGGACATGTGTCAACCAGAAAGTGTCCAAATACTATTTGCATGCATTTTCAACTGTATTTCTATTGTTTTATCTTTATCTTATCTTTTAAAAGCTACACTGAAAGAACAATATCAATTGCAGGTTATCACTTTTTACAGTGTGTGAAAAATCAGAACATAAATTCTTTCTTATTAACCCGTACATTGGGCTTTCCTTAGAGTGTAACAAAAAAAAAAAAGTGCCATGTTTTACTTGAAAAGTGTGCTTGTTCTTTAAATATCCAATATTATATATTTTGGGACCAATAGGGGGCAGAAGCAGTCAGCTAATGCTAATGATTTCACTCTTGAGCACCAAAACTGTCATTCATATAATTGTCAGACTGATGTGCATTAGCGTAGATTAGTTGATTCATTTTTAATTTTATGCTATTTAGCCCTATACATATTATTAAGCAACATTTGTGTGTGTGTGTGTGTGTGTGTGTGTTGGGCAAAATTTTGAGAACGGGCTGAAAAATAGAGAGACTAATTGAGCAAATCTCTCCCAGTCATATGCTGCATGTTTCAGTTGACCCTTGACCTCTCATTAGGAGGCAAATACTCGGCCTCCATCCGTACCTTACATTTTTCAGCTAGGTTTTTGCAAATTCATGTATTCCGCTCCTCTCTCGGCCCTCGCTCCTCCTGGGTGGCCCTCGTAATCCTCAAAGTCTTTAGGGGACCACAAGCCATGTCAAAACTCAATGCCAAATCTTACAACACTTACCAAGAAATTAAAGGGCTCTTGTTAGTGTGTTGGCGGTTAAAATCCCCCGC
Source organism: Vimba vimba (assembly GCA_022828995.1). Lineage (NCBI taxonomy): Eukaryota > Metazoa > Chordata > Actinopteri > Cypriniformes > Leuciscidae > Vimba > Vimba vimba. The sequence goes on along the minus strand of CM040819.1, from coordinate 10,268,664 downwards.
TGACTGTCGCTGTGGTAGACTGGGTTACCTCACCTATTTATCTCAGCTTTATTCCTCAAGGATGCAACAGGCCTAGTCAGAATAGATGTCATATTTAAAACGCAAATGAAAGTTTTGACTATATTAGTATTATTTTGTTTTATTTTTGAGTATTAAATCCCATTAATCATATGTCTATTCTGCACAGCCTTGTTTTTATTAATGTTTTAATGATGTGCATTTTGGCAATAGGGAAAAGTGAGTGTAGTTGGCCTGGTAAACTATATAGCATTCCATTCCAAACAAAGGTGAACTCAAAGCCCATTGGTCAGCAGAAGCGGCGAGTACAGGAAGCAAGTAAGCCAAGGCAAGTTCTGTTCATTTTGCGCTCTCTCATCCCTCATCTCTCTCTCTCTCTCTCAGGGTAAGTGACCCCGGGTCCTCCAGTGTCTGCACTCAGAGGGGGATTAGAGATTAGTGCCGTTGCCAGCATTCCACACATACCTGATTTCTGACTTCTACCTCACACCGAAAACCTCATGACTTCAACCAGAGAAGAAATCCTCAGCTGCTCTCACACCGTCACAACACAGATAACAACATCATTCTCTGGCCAGCAAACTTCTCTACTGAACAAGTCATTAACACAATGAATAATTATCTATCTATCTATCTATCTATCTATCTATCTATCTATCTATCTATCTATCTATCTATCTATCTATCTATCTATCTATCTATCTGTGTCTGTCTATCTATCTATCTATCTATCTATCTATCTATCTATCTATCTATCTGTGTCTGTCTATCTATCTGTGTCTGTCTATCTATCTGTCTATCTCTATCTGTGTCTGTCTATCTATCTGTGTCTATCTATCTATCTGTCTATCTCTATCTGTGTCTATCTATCTATCTATCTGTCTATCTCTATCTGTGTCTATCTATCTATCTATCTATCTATCTATCTATCTATCTATCTATCTATCTATATCTATCTATCTATCTAGCTGTGTCTATCTATCTATCTATCTATCTATCTATCTATCTATCTATCTATCTATCTATCTATCTATCTATCTATCTATCTATCTATATCTGTCTATCTATCTATCTATCTATCTATCTGTCTATCTGTCTGTCTATCCATCTGTGTCTGTCTGTCTGTCTGTCTGTCCGTCAGTCCGTCCATCCATCCGTAATAATTTATTTATTAAGTTAATATATAGGCCCTGGTTAAGTTATTACTTATTTTATTAAAGACTATAACACATTACAACAAATACCATGATGTTTAAACACATTTCAGAATATTTATTTATTTGCAGTTCAAAATCTGGAACATTAACAACAAAACAAAAAAAATCTTGAACATTGTGAAATATGACCCAGACATGTTCTTGGCAGGTTTCCTGAGATGTGTGACATATGTGGCATATCATGTTCCAGCCAGGAGTCATCTACAGTTTAAACATCTTGTTTACATTTACGTTACATTTATTTTTATGCTATTTTGCTGATTGAATCTGACAGATTGTTGATGTTCCTCATTTGTTAGTCGCTTTAGATATAAGTATCTGCAAAATTAATAGATGTAAACATCTTGTTAATACTGAAATAACATTTTAAAGACTTTAGAAAGGTGAAGAGAAATAAATACTAAAGGTGTAATTTTATTTGAATTTGAGTTTAGGAAGGAAATGAGTGGCAAAACTGTGCGATGTCTTATTACATTTTCAAACTTAATTCATGCATCGAGCAGTTTTATTCTGAAAACACGAACAGTATGTCCTCGCTTCTGAGTCCCAGTTCATTAACAGTCATATCTGTCAATTAAATGACTATCAATGGCCCAGTTTCTAAGTCCGACCCCTCTGTCTCTCTCTTTGTCCTGAGGGTAGGGCAGTATATGGCCAGTTTCATTAGCCGAGTCTCACCAGTCCTCTCCCATTTGCAATTCTCCCCATTGTTTCCCTAAACAATGGCAGCAAACAAAGCATTAAAATGGAAATGACTGTAATGTAGCTAATTAGTTATCTGTGTTGGGACTGTTAGCAGGGAGAGGGGGTGGATAATTGGAGCTCTCTGTCTGTCTCTCTAAGAGAATTAACAACATTTCAGGTGGACACAAATTCCTACTTGAGTGTTGTGGTGACTTGCCTAATTTCTGTGTAACATTTTTTTTTCTATATTCCTCTGGCCTTTGCTTAAAATGTGTATTATATATATATATTATACAGACACATTTTTAATTTATTTTCTGCATAGATTTCACAATTTTCTAAACATTTTAACTGATTATTTTCAGATGAGTAAAATATTTTCTATGTTAATGTTAAAGTTTTTCTCTAACAGTCAAGATTTAATTATCTGAAGGAAAAAATCTTACTAATGCTATAATCATGTCTCAGAAACAAGAACTTTTCTGACAGACAGATTTTACATTAAGACTTGAGACTCTTCTGCTGAAACGCATTGAATTGATTTATTTCCAACATTTAAACATTAATCAGTTTAAAAAAAAAAAAATCATAGTATTTTTTTCTCCAGCTAGTACAAACGCAGCTTTCATCATGTATTTGAATAACACCATGTTTAATCTAAACCTGTAACACGTCCTCCCAGTTTTGTTAATTTGTTTTGGCCCGCAGACAAATGTTTAGTCTTTTTCTTCACTTGCCCATGTCATTTTCATTTGTTTATCGTCCTCTTTCACAGGTGCGAATCCACAAGTCTTGTTATCACGTGTTAACCGGCTGATTGGTGATTGTCAACAGCTTGGCTTTAAAAGACACATTTTAATGACCTCATCAAGAGCACTGAATAACCCTGATTAAGTGCTTTTTTTGTCATTATTGTCCCATTAATGGCAAGAAGACACTTCTTCAGGACTGTCCGGAGACGTCGGTGCATGTCACATCCGCCGTTTGTGATGCTTTCTTTGATTTCTGTGTAAAAAATAAGTTGAGAAGAAAAATCCAGGCAACGGGATGCATTGAGGTTTTTTAATAATCTTTTTTTTATTATTATTCCCAGTAACACTACATACTTTAGCCAATTTTAATTTATCTGATCACAAAAAAATGTAAATGCTACAATTCTCATCCAGCCACAATTGTTCAAAAAATTCAAGAAATATTAATTCAGCATCATTTTATTCTTGCATATATGTTTTATTTGGCTCATAATGTAAAGAAAAATCTGTAATCATTGCCGCTAAATATTTTGCGAGAAAAGTTATTGTGGAATAATTGGCAACACGTAGTAGTTACATGTTGCTACATCTTACTTGCTACTTACTATAGTAATAACAGTAAATTATGCATAAGTAACTAACCCCTAAACTTAACCATAACTCTATAGTAAGTACATGTAACTACGTCACCTTAAAATAAAGTGTAACACAATAATTTTATATAGACACACATAGAACGAAAAATGTATACACAAATGCTCGATGCCAATCAACAATCATTTAGTGAAAATATGGAAACTGCTAAATAATAACCCAGAACCAAAAACATGTACTTTATTTATGCTGCAATACATGCTGGAAACATGCAAAGCCTTGACAAATCAGCAATATTGTGCAACATAAATTGCTATGATTTTCTTGGGGAAATAGTCAATGTGTTTCCCCATCAATTTTAGTATCTGTGTCTCAAAAAGTAAAATCTAATAGCTTTTTCACATTTGATGAACCCTCTGGAAAGATTCAAAACCTGTTCACTGAGGTGTGGTGGATATGATTAATCTTTTAATGATTGTAAACGTAATTCTCTTTCCTGTCTCGTCTTCACATTGTTGATTGTTTTGGGGTTTGGTATATGTCAGCGTTAGTAGAAGTAGGTGTGGTGATTGTGTCCCAACATGACTCTTTCATAAACAGCAAAGCTGGTAATTGCTCAACTGACTGATGTTTATACTGAGACATAGGTGCTAATTAACCCTGTTCATTAATGACATTAACAGGCGACAGTCATCTGGGCGAAGGGGATTTTTTCCCTTTGGATTTCCACACTGGAATGACCCATGTGCCACAATCGTTTCCAGACATGGCCTGAAAGGAACGTCGATGAAGGTAACTTGTGTATCTGTCAATGCAGTGATTTGTAACCAAATTTGTCTTCAAAAATGGAAAATAAAATGCAAATAACTGTACAATTGTATATAGTTAAAGAAATGCGCTCTTTTACCCTCATGTCGTTCCAAACCTGTATGACTTTCTTTTTTCTGTGGAACACAAAAGAGGATTTCTTTTGTCAATTGTCAGTTTTGAAGAATTGTTTTTGTCAATGCACAGGCATTTTTCTAAATATACTGGTTAAAAATGACATGAGGGTGAGTAAATAATGACACAATTTTCGTTTTTTCGATAAACTGTCCTTTTAACATTGAAAATTCAATCCAATCAATCATGGGTTAATTATTGACTACTAAGAGTAAAAATCATTTGACATTTGGATACTTTTTAAATATGTGACCCTGGATCACAAAACCAGTCACATGTCGCACGGGTGTATTTGTGGCAATAGCCAACAATACATTGTATGGGTCAAAATTGTCAAAGCCAAAAATCATTAGGTTATTAAGTAAAGATCATGTTCCATGAAGATATTTAGTAAATTTCCTACCGTAAATATATAAAACATTTATTTTTGTAAGTGAATGCAGCACAATCACGAACATAAATGGACAACTAAAGGTGATTTTCTCAATGTTTCGATTTTTTTGCACCCTCAGATTCCAGATTTTCAAATAGTTGTATATCAGCCAAATATTGTTCTGTCCAAACAAACCATACATTAATGGAAAGATTATTTATTCAAATTTCAAAAAATGGACCCATGTGACTGGTTTTGTGGTCCAGGGTCACATATGTCACTGACTACGTTTGCATGTGCACCAATAATGTGATTATTTCTAATAATTAGAGTAAGGATTTAATCGTAGTAAGATGTTTACATGACACGAGCAAACCTCTTCACTCCCGTTAACATGCTATTTTTATTTTTCTGATTATTCGCTAAGAATTGTCGTTATTTTTACCGCCATTATTCACAGACAGTGCACAGCACAGATGATGATCTCACATACAGTAGCTGTGTTACTGGCCACCGTTTTAAGAAAAATGCCTTAATTTCTATGTTTTCGACCATCAGTAAAATTGTATTATATACATCATGTCATTAAACATTATCAGCATGAATTCAGTTTTTTCATCACCCCAAAACTGTGATGCCTCACCATTATTTGTATCTGTGCATGACGGCACAAGAACGTCACTTTTCCAACAGAGTGGAATAGATGCGATTTAAAGTGTTTTCATGCCTATTTATTGCGATTAATATCGGCTGCATGCCACATTTATTACTGCGATCAATATGGTTACAGATTATGAGCTTGATAATAAGCTCATAGTATTACATGAGATAAAGTTTAACCGCAATATTGCCTAAATCTCATGATAGTCATATGAGGGCGAATGTAGTCCGTGTTTGATCTTAAGAAACTTTTTGTTGGGTTGCCACTTGATGTCCACTGGGTCCTAAAGCAAAACCAGTTGCAAATAAATGTGTGAGAAACGTTCACTTCAAATGGATGTTTGGGAATAAATCAGCAGATCTTTGTACATAAATATTGTTGACTTTGGAAAAGCTTCCAAAACACTTTTTTTAATCTGACACTAAAAGCCCTGCTTACTATGTGAGTCTTTTCTGAACGCCGAGCGGCCTGCGATGTAAATGATGTCACATTGTTAGTCCGTCTGGTGTTAAGCCCCTCTACGTGAGCGGGACGGCCAAACACCGCCTTGGCTTTGACACAAACAGCTCTGCGTCCTGCCTTAAGTATATTATCAGGCCGGTTCTTTAGGGAGCACACGGCCAAAGAAGCTTACCATTCATTAATGTTACTCTGCCAAGCTTTACACTGGACTTCAACTTGTAATCAGCGCTGTGGTCTTTTTGACCTGGCCCATGCAAGAATGCCGTTCTTAAACAACTCAAATGGGATAACTGCTATAATCTTTCAAGAGCTAGACATGCTAAGAGTTTCAAGTCCAAATCCTCCGACGGAACGGAAAGGAGGAGCGTGCTAGGAAAGGGATACTCGTGGGGAATCTGTGCTGTAGTCCCTCGCAGGCCTCTGCAGATTCAGTTTAGTCTTAGTCTTAGTTTAGTCTGTGTTTCAGTTTGGATGGGTGTGGAGGGGTAGAAAAGATCTGGTCTTCTTAACTATGAAACTCTAGAGGAACAGAAAGAAAAATGTTTTAAGCTGGAAATATGGAAACGAGAATCCTCATATTTCTTTAGATTTGAAGATGGAAAAGAGAGAACAAACTTCTTTAATGATTCATGTTTTGAATTATTTGAGTTTCTTCCGATTCATTTGAAGCCCCCGTGTTTTTTTATAGTGAAATATCTAGTTAAATGCGGTTGATTATTGTGTTTTCGAATAAGTTTTTTTTTTATTAATAATTTTATTCAGCAAGAGTTCATTAAATTGATCAAAAGTGACAGTAAAGTTGTTATAAAAAAAACATATCTGTTTCAAATAAATGCTGTTCTTTTGAACTTTCTATTCATCAAAGAATCCTGAAAAAATGTATCACGTTTTCCACAAAAATATGAAACAGCAAAACTGTTTTCAACGTTGATAATAATAAGAAATGTTTCTTGAGCATCAAATCAGATCATATTAGAATGATTTCTGAAGGATCATAGATCTTTGATTCACAGGAATAAATTACATTTTAAAATATATTCAAATCAAAAACTGTTATTTTAAATTGTAATAACTCTTCACAATATTAATTTGTTTTAACAAATAAATGCAGCCATGATGAGCAGAATTTCAAAAAATCGATCAACCCCAAACAACGGGAGTTCATGTATTTAAAAATATTGACCCCCTTTAATAGTAAGTGAGCAACATTGTGTTCGAAGCCCAAGTTTTTAAAAAAGGTCGCTTGACTACATTTTAACCAGGAGGAAAAAAGAGAAAAGATGAAAGGTGAAAAAGAGACAACAAACTAGCTGGAAATCATAAGCAATTTAAAGATTTTGATTACAATTA
>CM040819.1:10089111-10256611 GCA_022828995.1 Vimba vimba | reverse complement strand
AAGAAGCTTTGGGTAATTAGATGTGAAATGTTGCTCTTTTTGGAGTCAGCGCGTGAGCACGATAACGAAAGGCCAATTAGAGAAACGTTAGTGAGTTTTATCAGGATTTTTAGTGGTTTTATAAATCCTTATGTTGTTCCAAACCATATGACTTCTTTCTTCCATAGAATACAAATGGGCTTGTTAGGCAGATTGTCCAGGCCAATCCTTTCAATGAGTGTAAAGTGGGACGGGTGCTATCGAACCTTCTAAATTTCTAAACAAGTACCCCAAATGTATTACAAAAGTAGTCTATATGACTCATGCACTATATTATTAGTCTTCTGAAGTCATATAATAACTTTGTTTGAGAAACAGATGGAAATTTCATGGAAAGTCTTGCTCAGTCCCTGTTCGCTTTCATTATAGAGCTGCCAGAATATTCCCCACCGATTGTGTTCCATGGAAGAAAGAAGGATTTGGAATGACACAAGTGTGAGTAATTGATGATATTATGTATATGTGTGTGTATATATATATATTGTCCATTTTGATTTTAGTTAAACTAAGATGAGAAATTTTGCCTTGGTAACTATCTGAAATAAAAAAATATATATTTCAGATAGTGTTTATTTTATTTTAAGTTAAGTGTTTTATATATATATGGTTAAAGTTTTAGTTAAATATAATAACCCAGAATCTTTATAATATCATATTATATTAGATACTGTCCATTGTCCCAGTACAAATAAACTTAAATTAATAAAAAAACATTATATTATATTATATTATATTATATTATATTATATTATATTATATTATATTATATTATATTATATTATATTATATTATATTATATTATATTATATACTGTCCATTGTCCCAGTTAAATAAACTTAAATTAATTAAAAAATATTATATTATATTACTGTATACTGTCCATTGTCCCTATACAAATAAGCTTAAATTAATAAAGAATTATATTATTTTATATTATATTATATTATATTACTAAAGTGTCCAAATATTTTTGGGCCACTGTACGGTATGCAAATATATACAATAGTATAAATCGTACAGAAGTCAACCCGTCACAGTGAGCTATATAGTGTGATACTGGTACGCCCAGATATGAACCACATCATGTTCACCTCAACGGTCTCCATCTTAGATTAGTAAAAGAGCGTTTCTTTCGTCCCCCTCAGAAATGACATACTTCACATGAAAGGCAGTGACATTACACACTCACACACAGATCCACAAGTGTGTTTTCTAAGCTTTCCCTCTGAAAAGAAAGCCAGATTGGACCCCCTCTGAAACATCAAGCTCTTTGAGGGAAGCGAGGAGGACGGAGATGAGAGCTTTCTGTCGTCCCAGTGTCTCTGAGAGACAGCGAGAGCTGCGGGACGCCCCACGTATCACAGACTGAGCAGGAGGACACCTTTTAGCTTTTGTCATGAGATTATGAGGATCTGTTATGCCGCTCTGTTCGGTCCGTAACCTACTGCGAGAGAGAGAGAGAGAGAGAGCTCAGGTTGAGTTTGTCATTGTGTGGCTCCTGCCTCACAGAAGATTGAAGTGCTCGTTTATTAAAGCCTTCATTTGTTGTGATGTTGTAATGATTCTGCTGAATCTATCTATCTATCTATCTATCTATCTTTTCTGTCTGTCTATCTTTCTGTCTATCTGTCTGTTCATCTATCTTTCTATCTATCGTTCTTTCCATCCATTGTTCATTCCATCATATATCCATCAATCCATCCATCCATCCATCCATCGTTCTGTCTATGGTTCGTTCGTTCGTTCCATCCATCCATCCATCCTTCTGTCTATGGTTCATTCGTTTGTTCCATCTATCTATCCATCATTCTGTCTATGGTTCGTTCGTTCCATCCATCCATCCATCCATCGTTCTGTCTATGGTTCGTTCGTTCGTTCCATCCATCCATCCATCCTTCTGTCTATGGTTCGTTCGTTCGTTCCATCCATCCATCCATCCTTCTGTCTATGGTTCATTCGTTTGTTCCATCTATCTATCCATCATTCTGTCTATGGTTCGTTCGTTCCATCCATCCATCCATCCATCGTTTTGTCTATGGTTCGTTCGTTCCATCCATCCATCCATCGTTCTGTCTATGGTTCGTTCAATCCATCCATCCATCCATCGTTCTGTCTATGGTTCGTTCCATCCTCCATCCATCCATCCATCCATCCATCGTTCTGTCTATGGTTCATTCCATCCATCCATCGTTCCGTCTATGGTTCATTCGTTCCATCCATCCATCCATCCATCGTTCTGTCTATGGTTCGTTCCATCCATCCATCCATCCATCGTTCTGTCTATGGTTCGTTCGTTCGTTCCATCCATCCATCGTTTTGTCTATGGTTCGTTCGTTCCATCCATCCATCCATCGTTCTGTCTATGGTTCGTTCCATCCATCCATCCATCCATCCATCCATCCATCCATCGTTCTGCCTATGGTTCGTTCCATCCATCCATCCATCCATCGTTCTGTCTATGGTTAGTTCGTTCGTTCCATCCATCCATCGTTCTGTCTATGGTTTGTTCGTTCCATCCATCCATCCATCGTTCCGTCTATGGTTCGTTCGTTCTATCCATCCATCCATCGTTCTGTCTATGGTTCGTTCCATCCATCCATCCATCCATCCATCCATCGTTCTGTCTATGGTTCGTTCGTTCCATCCATCCATCCATCGTTCCGTCTATGGTTCGTTCGTTCCATCCATCCATCCATCGTTCTGTCTATGGTTCGTTCCATCCTCCATCCATCCATCCATCCATCCATCCATCGTTCTGTCTATGGTTCATTCCATCCATCCATCGTTCCGTCTATGGTTCATTCGTTCCATCCATCCATCGTTCTGTCTATGGGTTGTTCGTTCCATCCATCCACGTTTCTATCATTCTTTCGATCCATCCATCATTTATCCATCCTTCGTTCCATCCGTTCATTTTTCCTATATTATTATTAATATTATTACTATTGACTGTCAGGTATACGTATATAATATAGACAGCCAGTTTTATATATATATATATACATATATATATAATTAAAAATCTGACTGTCAGTATTGAAATAATTACAATGTATCTCATGGTTTCTGACCAGAATGTCATAATGAAGAGTTCCTCCTCTCCGCTCATTTGTCATCAAGCGCAGCTCTTAAGTGAGTGTGCTTGAGCACTCATCCTCTAATTAAATCAAGATCTATAATCCTCCCTCAACGACCAGCGCACTCCTTCCCATTCCTGCAAAAACATGAACCTTCAAGAAATACCATTATGTTTTTTGTATAGCTTTGAATTTTAGTTCTAAGATCAACAAAACAAAAAATTCTTCATTTGCGATTTATTTTTATGGCTGTGTACATACAAATACAAATAAACAGAAAAAAAACGGTGTAAATAAAATTGTGTGCACTGGGATCAAACCGGGAAGCAGGAAGAGGAAATATCGTTTCAGAGGGCAGACGCAAGCTTTTTAGATGTGGATGGGGCAGGTTGAGGCCCTGACGAAACTCCGATAGACAAATTGGATTACAGAGCGAAGGATTAAATAAAAAAGAGGGGATGACAAACAAGACAAGCCGGCTGTGATCACAGGCTTTAATATATTTCTTTCCCTTCTTCCTTTTCATCTTCCCCACTGACCCACCCTCTCTCTCCTTTTTTTTTTTTTTACGGAGGGAAAACTCGGGCTTAGTCTGGACTTATTAAAGCTGGGATTAATTTGTAATGCTCCCTTTACCCTGAGGGTGAGCAGCAGATTTGTTATCTAAAGCAAACAGGGTGAAGCGCAATAAAATAGATGCACAAAAGACTGTGAAGCACTGAAGTTTTAGAGGGAGCTTTTTTAAGGAGCTTTCGAGAGCTTTGCAGATTAAGTGAAAGTCGTATGCATGTAATATCTGCCCTTCACAAAAGGAGGAAAGCCATCGAGACATGTTGCAAAAATGAACCGAATAGGTTCTGCATGTTTGCGATTGTTGTTCCCGTTAATACAGGTTTAACAGTTGATGCCTGCCAGGAAAATATGCACCTAGTCAAATCATTTTCTCTATGAATATTCATTTATGACATGGCAGGACTGTCCTATTATCTGACTGCATGTAGGTGAGTGTGAAGTACTTTTACATGTGGATAAGTGCAAGAACACGCATTGATGTGTTATGAAAGTGTTATAAGGAAGTGTCGATGTGTGCCCAGAAGTCAAATATAACACAAGTCACACATTTTACACAATAAGTCAAATTCCTATTACACTTACTCAACTAAATATTGATAACTGCTAATATTGAGCCAACTAATATAGAAAACTAGTATATTTTTATGAGCGTGCACGTACATTTTGAAAGCCTGAAAGAGCAAAATTCTGTTAATGCTTCACAGATGTTAAATTATTTTATTTGAGTTTATTCTATAGTGACTTTAATATATATATATATATATATATATATATATATATATGTATGTGTGTGTGTGTGTGTGTGTATATATATATATATAGTGCTGTCAAATCGATTAATCTCATCTAACATAAAGGTTTGTTAATATATAATATGTGTGTATACATGGATGTGTGTATACATGTGTATATGTATATATATATATGTATAAATACATATATGTATTTATATATATATACATATGTATATATATATATATACATATATATATATATATATATATATATAGAGGGCAAGTAGTTTGTATAATTTATATATATATATATATATATATATATATATATATAGAAAAGAAAAGAAATAATAAAAAATACATAAAAGCTAAATAAATTATTTAAATTTTATTTATATAGGCTATATATATTATTTGTTTTTTTCTTTTTGCAAAATTGCACTATTTTACAGAATTATTGTACACAATGATGTAAAACAAGCCTCCACCCCCCCCACCCCCCCCCCCCCCAAAAAAAAAGAGAAAGAAGAAAAACAACAACATGGTTATCAGCTGATGTTTTTTAATGATGCATTTGTCTGAATATAGATATGTCATCTGGTTTTGCACTTTGCAGTTGGTTTATCAGTGGTTCCTGACGGATAATTGCCTTGGGACACTAAAGGATTTTAAAAAATGCTGAGAACAAAACACTGATTACATAAACGAGAGTCTTTGTTATCTGTATTTGTCATATGTTTCAGTGACAATAACCGGCTTAACCCAGGCAAAACACACTGGCCACTGATTATGAACAGCAGTAGCGGGGCAGGAATGGCCTGTATAAAAGCATTATTCCAGTGGGTTCGTCCATATGTCGCTCAGCCTTTTTAAATAGTCCATTTCCATCTGATCGATTCTGACGTTTGTATGGCAACCTGCCAGCGCCGCACCGGTTGCCTTGGTGAATCCACCGAGCTCAAGATAAAGATTCAGATCCATAATCAATAGATTGCAATTAGTTTGATGACCGGACGGCTTAACTTTTTCAATTCACTTTAATGCTGTGTTTTTTTAACATGGTAATTAGGAGATTGGCTCTCATAATCTGTTGGTGTGATATCGAGTAATGAGATTATGAAATAGAGATTAAGTAGGTGCTTTGATACGAGGAGGAAGTGACTGCTGTTTGCTCACGTTTATGAACACGGTTACAAAGTGACCTGTTGGACAACTGCAAATGTGAACTGTTATTAAATATGACTGAATCAATCTGACTACAGTAAGATACATCCACCAAAGTCATTTTTAAGGATCATGTGAGGTAGAAACGGGCCTCTTAAATTAAATTCCAGCAAAATATGATTTTTAAGAGGTTTCCTTATATCTGCAATTTCCACATGTTATTGGCACCATAGATATTTATAGAAATTACACATTCAGAAGTATTTTTCATAGGCAAGGATGCATTGATGTTCCACAATTACATTCTAAAACTTGTATGAAACTTTGGTAACACTTTATTTTACAGTGTCCTTGTTACATGTACTTACCATAGTAATAACAGTAAATTATGCATAATTACATGCAACTATCCCTCAACCAAATCCTAATCCTACCCTAACCCTATAGTAAGTACATGTAAATGCTTAATATTACTCAGTACTTAAATATAGAATTACACTGTAACAATTACACCTTAAAATAAAGTGTAACCGAAACTTTTATGGAACAATTCATTCAAATGTGCTTAGCTACTATTTTTTCGTATAAACTTTAGAATTTTTAGATCTAGCCCACTCTGGACTTTGATAGAATGTTCAGCTTGTAAATTGTAACTGATAAAGATGAGGTCATCACATCATGTTAGATTCTGATTGGTCTTCTTTTTTGCATTGTTAACTGAAACTAAAATGTGAACTTATTTAAGTTAGTAACTTGACTAATTAATAGCTTAACTAATTAATAAAATAATTAATAAATGGACTAATGAATAACTTAACTAATTACTTGCCAAAGCAATTTTGCTCAATTTAATTTAATTTTATGTGATACAATAACTTAGTTAGACAAAAAAAGTATGTATATATATATATATATATATATATATATACATTTACATATTATATATTTATATTTAACGTTTATGTTAGAGGCAACTAACTGTGATTAATTGACTGATATATATATATATATGTTTGAAATACTATATTTAAAGCTGCCTTTACACCGCAAAGATGCAAGTGTCACGTTGCATTAATTTTCATACTTAGCCAATAGAAAACAAGATGCCTGTTCAGTGTCATGACAACCTGAAAGCAGTTAAAACTTTAACACTTTTCTTTTTTTTCTGCTTTGGAAGCACAAATCTAATTACTTTCTGCAATTTACACGACTGGATCAATATCACGACAGCCAAGATGGCATTTTCCTCTCACTGGAAACTAGTTTTGAGACTGTCTATCAATAGATCCACTTTTGAGTTTCCCCTCTCCTCTCCGTTGGGTCCTGCAGGCAGGTCTTAATCCCTCTCTTTTTTGTTTTCTCTCTCGTTTCGGTGGGGCGGGTCATGAGGATCTGAACCTGCACATTCTTGAGGGGCTGTGTGAGCTTCACATGGTAACCAGTGAACCGCATTGTTAGACAGAGAGAAGGATTATGGCAGCCATGCAAGTTATAACGTAAGTCTTCGCAAGCCTAGAAAGACAGACCTGAAGGAAACGAAACACACTCTTCCATCTGTTGGCAGCTAAATCTTGTGCACTTCCTGATGAGATGAACCACTTGTGTTTGTTAGCAAGTGTTGAGATGTAGTTGAAATGCTGAGATGGGATATAGGTGGACGGTTGGAGTGACAGAAATGAACTTGGCTTGAAAAATTCAAATTCTGTCATTTACTCACTCTGATGTTGATCCAAACCCTTAGGCTGTTTATTTTACAACGGAACACAAAAAGAGAAATTTTGAAGAGCAATGAAGGGTTGCACTTTATTTTAAAGTGATGTAGTTACATTGTACTTACTCAAATAAGGACTGAGTAATATTAATTGCATGCACTTACTATAGGGTTAGGTACTTGTAACTATGCATAATTTACTGCTGTTATATAGTATTAAATGTAGTAACGTGTAACTATGTCACCTTAAAAAGTGTTGCTCAATGAAGTCATATAGTTTGTTTGAGAGACAGACTGAAATTTTAGTCATTATTCATTGAATAGCAACTGAAATTTCAGTCTGTCACACGCAAATAATTTCAAGATTTTATTTTTTTGAGGTTATATAGCAGCTAAGATGCTTTTAACCCTTAAACGCATAACTCGGGTCTTTAGTGACCCGGGACGTCATTCACTACCCTCCTCCTCATTCATTTTTTAAAGTTAGATATCAACCTTCTTAGTATTCCTCAATCAATTAATTATAAATAATATTACAAGAAAAGAAATAATACAATTATAAAAGAATGCCTGTTTTCAATTTCCCATTTGCTTTTTTGTATAAATTGTATAGGGTCGCTAACGACCCGATGTGTGTAACGGTGTAAGTATATATTTTCTGCACAACAATAATTGCAATTTACCTTTATTCCACAATGAAGTGGCAATGTCTGATACACAATGATGTAGTGACGTTTCACTCATAGTTACAGCAGGCAGAAAACAAAAGAATAGGAAGAATCATCAGCAAAACTTGAAATAGCTCAGCGATTTACTGCACAGCAAGTACAGAGCGCAATCAAATATATTACCGTCACTGTCACTTGATGGTGGATCTGCTGAAGAAGCTGACAGCGATCAAGATATTGATTTTGAAGACGTTGAAAATTATAGTTTTGGGAATATGTCTGAGATGGCGAATATGAGCCAGATGCTGAATGTACTGGGAAATGAGTTCTGAAGAAGACGTGATGATGATGGTATAAAACATCTGCTCAAACTGAACCCTTCCCAGCTCCAAAAGGTAATAAAATGTGTTTTATATTATCATGACAGGTAGAGATCCATCCGTGTTAGATCCAGGTGTCTAAAGACCTGAATATGTAAGAGTGTGTGTGTGTGTGTGTGTGTGTGTGTGTGTGTGTGTGTGTGTGTGTGTGTGTGTGTGTGTGTGTGTGTGTGTGTGTGTGTGTGTGTGTGTGTGTGTGTGTGTGTTAAGCCGTGTATCTGGTTTCTCCACCTGAGTCTTGTTTCTCTCCTTCTATCTCTCATCACTCCTCCTTTCTGTTTACCCTCCTAATGAGGGGGGCGGGACCCCTGTGCTGTGATTGACAGCTCCACACTCCCCTGCTCTTCCCTCCTCTCCATTATCTTCATGTCCACACTCACAGTGAGTGTTTGGCTTTTACCCTCCATCGTTAAGTGACGTAACCAGGGATATTACCATTAAAACTAAAACCATTAAAAGAAACGTTAACTGAAATAATGTAATATATGTATATATATAAAAAGTAAACTTATTTCATTTCAGATAATAGCCAAGGCAGCATTTCTTATTTTCATTTATTTTAATCAGTAGCAGGCTAATAAATAAAAATTATATAGATATATTTTTTAAAAATGAATAAAAATCACAATATAATAATGATTTTATATATATATATATATATGTGTGTGTGTGTGTGTGTACCTGTTAAATATATAATATTTGATAAAAACTAATATACTAACTATATATAAATATATATTTAATATAAAAAAAATTATATATATATATAGGCTATATCTCAGTGATGCTAAAATAACACTGGACGTCATGTCACCAATGTAATGAAATAGTTTTGCTTAGAAATTCATCACATGAAACGGCTTTCTTTCATCAGGTTAATTACGTAATGTTGTAATTAATAACATTCATGACGTAAATTGCAGTACATTGGACTGAATTCTATATAAGTATTATCTGAATATAGGCATGATCATATATCAGGGTCCCAACGGTCAAAAACATGGAAAAGGAAAATAAATCAATAAAGTCTTTAAATGTCATGTAATTTCTTTTCTTTCTTTCTTTTTAAATCACTGTAACTTTTTTTTAGTTATATCTTGAACAGCTGAAAAAGTGTCAAAAAACTCAAAAACACTCTTAAAAATAAAGGTTCCAAAAGGAACCCTTTCGGTTCCTCAAACCTTTCAGTGAACAGATGTTAAAAGAACCTTTTTTCTCTTCAGTGTGAAGAACATTTTAATAATCTGAAGAACTTTTTACACTATATAGAACCTTTTGTGGAATGGAAAGATTCCGTGGATGTTAAAGCTTCCCCGAGATGCCGATAAAGAACCGTGTGTGTAATGTTTGTAATGTTACACAAATCAGACAACCTAAAATTAGTCCTCTGAATAATGTATTGAGGTTAAGTGTTGAGGGACTCCGATTATAGTTCTGATCTGGGTTTAAAATGCAAACTCTGAACTGAGATCAGCTGCAGGCGAGAGCTTGTGTTTTCTGGCAGCTTTGAGTTGAATTTTCCCCTGAACAAAAGCTTGGATCAGTTAGTGAGCTCTACAATCACTGCTGTCATTTATCTGCAGCACATTTCTTAAGTCTCTTTGATACTGTGCTTATGTGCTCTTATATGTGCACATTTCTCTTAAAGTAACTTTTGACTGTTTTTAACCAACTATATGGTGTGTCCAAGCATTATGACACCATTGAAATGATATCTAAATGCAGCTGTTTGGATAACTAGGCCCATATCTTATATCAATCAAAGAATTTTTTAAGTTTAGGCTTATCTCTCCAAGCTATTGGATTTAGTTTGGGATCAGTATTTTATAACAATGCAAACCAATATCTGAGGCATGTTTGAACTGAAGTTTCATGAATATCTGAAGTCCAGATTTTTTTTTTTTTTTAAATGAAGAACACTGTAAAAAATGATATGATCAATATGTTAAAACAACATATGCTTTTACATTGTTTAAGCTCATTAAAATACTTTTTTGTTTGTTTTACTTTTTTTTTAAGATTCAACACTTTTTTTTTTTTAAACTTTTTTTTTCAACAAGTCAGTTGAATGTATTTTAAGTTGAAATGACTTAAACATACAAGTTGATTGTATTTTAAAGCAGCAAATTGTATTTTTTTTTTTTACAGTGAATGTTTTGTTTATCATGAAAGAAAGAAAACAAACAAATAGGGCCTAAATTAATAAATATCAATAGGCCTATTTAAAATCTAAAATTATGTTGTTAGAATAGAAATTATGTAGACATCTTAAGGTTTATCTTACATTAGTACATCTAAAATCGTAAAAGTATGGCAATTCAACGTAAAAGTTTAACAAACAAAACAAAAAACAGTTTTATGTTAGACAATTTAGAACAAAAACGACACAGGAAAAGTTTTTTTTTCTTCGATTCAGAAGTAGGCCTATAAGTTTTATTTTATTTTCGATGAATATTGTCAACAGAACTTCAACTTCTTACAAGAACAAAATTTCGTTACCGATTTATTTAAAATAAAACGTAAATATGCCTTTAGGCTGTAAAATAGAAGTGGATTAAACCGAGAAAAGAAGTCTAGAGCTTTTGGAAATCTCACATCATACTTTTATGATTTAAAGCTGGTCCTGTGAAGTCTATAGGCTATACCTGTTGATCCTCCTCCATGAACTCCGCAATCCAGGTGTAACCTAAAACTTTCCCGCTTCTTCTTCCTCTTTTTCCCGAAGTCCCGGTGAGTGACAGATCAACGCGTCCTGCGCTCGCGCTTTCTGACAACTCTGGGATTTACAGGGGATTTTATGCACCATCGTTTTAATAAGCGCCGACAATTTACAAGAGACACGACAATCCGCCTGGCAAAGAGACCAATCACACACACACACACTCGCTTCAGGCCGGCTGATCCCACGGCTTTACGGGTTTATACTGCTCAGGAAACTCTACTGCATTTTGGGATTACACAAATACCCCTGGACAATAGGTTAGTGCCAGCAGAAGCAGATATCTTGATTTTACGGGATCGATCCTCTCTTTAACAGCTTTTGATGCACGCAAAATTGTTTAGGAAGTTTTGTTGTAATGTGTCTCATCGTTGTGGGTGCGACAGTAGGCTAATGCCAGATCTGAGCAATAATGTGTATCGGGTAATATAGCTGTGTAAATATGTAATGCCCTTTTGATCATTTTTAATGATCCATTTAGGCTATTTAACTTATTCACATATTCGTAACTTTATATGAAGAACTGATTATTAGTCTAATTAAAATCTTTGTTTATAGCCTATTTTAAGTTTATAGGCCGTTTTCTATAGGCTACATAGAATAATTTATCACACTAAAATGTCATAAAAGTGTAGGCCGCCTACTAGCATACTTTTCTTAAAAACATGAGTGTTTTACTTGTATTCTTATTTATTTATTTATTTATTTCGCTGTTACATTGAGTCGACATCAAGAAGTTTGTTAGGCTTCCGACTAAAACGTCAGAATTATTTAACTTCTGTTTTATGTTTTGTTTTTTCAACAGAAATCTAGGTTACCCGTTGGTTACGCCACACTGACTTTGATTTGGCAGACAAATCATTTTTCAAATAGGCCTAGAGGTTTTTTTTTTTTTTTTTAAGAATAGTTTCACTGCTTAGGCTATGTTTCTTAATAACAGGCCCACATGATCATATAAAACTAGGCCTACTTATATCAAGGTTTATTTTTATAAGAATGTCATTATTTTAATGTCGGTTTTTCTTCGCACGGTTAGCCTAACTTGGCCTATTAGTCAAAGCCTCACAAAAAAAAAAAAAAAAAAAAAGGAAATTAGGCTATTTAGTTCTGAAATTAAATTCACTAATTTTGCATGAATTGTAGTCTATTAGGTTAAATATTTTTAAATGTAATAAATAAATCCGGATTTAAATAAATAGGCCTAGGCTATTGGGCCGCAAGAAAGGAAGGCGCATGTCTAAAACTGTTTGCCACCATCTCATTTAAAATGATGAGCAATTAAAACATGCTTGTAATAATTCGTTTAGGTTTATACAAGCTAACTTTTATTTAATGCAAATGTGAGGATGAAATTGTTTTATGCATGTTGATGATGGGCCGAATTGGTGCTCAGAAAATATTTCGTCACTAAACACTACGCATTTTCCTCAACCAAACGGTAAATCGATTTAGGAATTGCTGTCTTATCATTCGTATTTCCTTTCCCGCGGTGTTACGCTCACTTAAGGCTCGAATTAAAAAGTGTATTCAAATAGTTTACTCTCTCGGGACTCGCTCATTCACACGGCAGGTTAATATATCGTCACATCGAAAGGAGGAGTTAATGAGCACTTCTTCGTTCTGATTGGCGAGAGCAGTCGTCTGTAAGGACAAGCGAGACTTTTGATTGGCTGTGGTGGGCGGGTCCGCAGGTGTCTTTTGCTCATAGACGGACAGGCCATCAAGAAGGTGATCAATCTCAAATCGTCAGCATTGGCTATCACCTTCATATTACGCGTGGATACAACGAGCCACATCTGACTCAGTGCAAACGGACTTTGTGAATATATTGGGAACTTTTGAAGGTGGCGGCTAATTCGTTTTCTTACAATTCCAACCAGCTGGAGTTCAGATTTCTCTTAAAAGAAAAAAAAAAAAGAGTGTTTCTTGGTTTTGTGGATTTTCAGCGGATCTCAAAGAAAAGAGCACAGAAGACAAAGAATAAAAGGTACAGTAGAAATATTTTAAATATTTTAAGTATCTAAATGCAAAGGTAGATGATTGTATTGTTATTGTTGCATTATTCCTTTTAACAACATCATTTTGTCACAAAAGTTTCAGTCATTCCGACCAGATTTTATTCGTTTTTAAAGGTGACTTAGAAGTGCAATAAATAATAATAATAATAATTGTCAGCAATTAATCTTAATTTTTCAATTTTAGTGGTTCATTAAATTGCGTTTTAGCAATTGTAAGTAGGCTATAGGCCTACATTTGAATGATGTTTTAAGAAAAATAATTTGGCCTAATACAAATAAATAATTTTGCCTATAAATATATTTTCCTAGCTACTGTTTATTTCAGAACATATTAGAGCAACTGCAGTCTTAATTAACAAACTTTGAGTATTCAGTGTGCACGGAGAATATGAGAATTTGTGTCGTTTATTTAGTTGATAAGGTTTCTTCTGCAAATGGAGTCCCCTCTGGGTCTAATCTAAATGGCTATGGAGAATAATTTGCACACTCGGTGGTCATTTACATATAGTTAAAGCTCGATTGTGAAATCTTTAGGCCCATGTTATCTGTCCTCAGCGTGGGATTAATGGGGCCATTCATAGGCATGAGCGACCCAGAAAAAGCGCAACATGTCATTTACAGAACTTTTGTCTTAATACATTTGTACGATTGCCTCATAACAATTGCAGCGAAACACATTTTGGTCCTCCCAAATAATTCCAAATGCGCATAAGTCTCGAGTTTATCCCGAGCGGAAAACTCCTCCACAGCCGCAACAAGCGCTTCATTGCTGCTGTTTCTCGGGAATGCAGAAGATTTTAGAAAACCAATTTAGTATATTCGTTAAAAATAAAAATAAGTTAAGCAATTTTCTTTTGTATAAGTTATACAAGATTCAACTCATTTGTCTTTAAGTCAGTTTAAAATTTAAGTTGAAATGACTTAAAACCCCAAGTTGATTGTAGGCTACTTAAAAATGTAAGGCAGCAACTTTTTTTTTTTTATAGATTTTTGTACTGCCAACAAAAGGAAAGATCAAACGCTTCGCGTCGTTGTGTCCATCAGGAACGCTTAATAGGGCATGACATGCAAATGGCCAATTAGTGTGTGTGAAGCCCTTGATTAATCGAGTGTGAAAAAAGAGATCATTAAAGGCAAGACATTAGTCATATTCAGACTGATGATCACTCTCGTGACATGCGTTTGATGTGTTTTACATGTTTTTACAATGGGGCTGTATATCCAAATGCTGTTTATTTATGCTGCACTGTGTGATAAGATGCATGTATGATAAAAATTACAGGCAATTTGTTGCACTTTGTCAGTCCTCTTGATAAAAACAACAGGTTTTTTTGTAATTATTGTTTTATTCATTTTATAATAATTGTTTCTTGCTGCAGCTGTCTCTCTGGAGCTCAACAATGATGTCATACCTCAAACAGAACCCATATGCCATGAACGGGCTGGGGCTCAGCGGGGCAACCATGGACCTCCTTCATCCCTCTGTGGGATATCCGAGTAAGCATCCCAGAAAGATAAACTTTTAAAGAGTAGAATCTTTATTCAAATAAGCAATGTATAATAACTTCTCAGTACAGTGCATGGCAATGATTCAATAACACTTTGGGCAAATGATATTTAAAGTACATATGTATGTAACTCTTCAGACTTGATTTAGTAACTTTGGATGTCTTCCTTATTGCAGCAAATCCTCGTAAACAGAGAAGAGAGAGAACCACGTTCACTCGCACTCAACTGGACATACTGGAGAACCTGTTTGCTAAGACGCGCTACCCAGACATTTTCATGCGCGAGGAGGTGGCCCTGAAAATCAATTTACCTGAGTCAAGAGTGCAGGTGGGTGTCGTTGTCCTAATTTCCTAATGCTGATAGATTTCAAGTCAAGTCACATTTATTTATATAGCACTGCATACAATACAGATTGTTTCAAGGTAGCTGATAAACAGGAAAATAAGTGTTAGAATTGTAAAATTCATCAATTATGTTGATTCAATTCAATATCTGCGTCAATGTTGCAAAGTTCATCAATTATAAAACAAGTTAAAGCAGCTCTACGGAAGACAGCTTATTTTAATGTTGTTTCAGTTCAGTGTCAGTAAAGGAGTGTTCATCGATTGTGAAATTAGTTCAATTCAGTTCAATAATATTGTCAATGTTTCAAAGTGAGTGTCATTAGCTCAATTCAGTTCAATTTTTGTTCTCATCCAATAATAATGTTTCAGCTCAGTTTAGTTCAATGTTGTTTCAGTTCAGTAACAGTGTCAATGCTGCAAAGTTAATCAATTATGAAACAAGTTCAATCCAGCTGTAAAGCAGTTCTGCCAAAGGCAATAGTGTTTTTATTCAGCTCAGTTTAGTTCAATGCTGATTCAGTTCCGAAAATGTCAGTGTTGCACAGTTCATCTTATAAAAAAAGTTCAATTCAGTTCATTAACTGTGTTGATGTTGCAAAGTTAGTGTCATTATTCAGCTCGGTTTAGTTTAATGTTGTTTCAGTTCAGTTCAGTTCATCATTATGAAAAAAATTATGAAAAATTCAATCCAGCTATAAAACAGCTCTACAGAAGACAATAGTGTCGTTATTCAACTCACTTCAGTTCAATATTGATTCAATTAAGTTCAATCACAGTGTCAATGTTGCAGTTCATCAATTATAAAACAAGTTTATTCTGCTATAAAATAGTGTTGTTATTCAACTCAATTCAGTTCAATATTGATTCAGTTAAGTTCAATAACAGTGTTGATTTTACAAAGTTAGTGTGATTATACAGCTCAATTCAGTTCAAATTTTGTAATCATCCGAAAGTGTCAATATTCAGCCATTTTTAGTTCAATGTTGTTCCAATTAAGTTCAATTATAGTGTCAATGTTGCAGTTCATCAATTATAAAACGAGTTTAATTCTGCTATAATATAGTGTTGTTATTCAACTTAATTCAGTGCAATATTGTTTCAGTTAAGTTAAATAACAGTGTTGACGTTAAAATTTTGTTCTCATCTGAAAGTGTCATTATTCAGCACAGTTTAGTTCAATGTTGTTCCAATTAAGTTCAATTACAGTATCAAATTGGCAAAGTTCTTCAATTATGAAACAAGTTCAATTCAGCCATAAAGCAGCTTGCAGAAGACAATAGTGTCGTTATTCAACTCAAGTTAGTTCAATGTTGATTCAGTTCAACTCAATAATTGTCGGATGTTGCAAAGTTAGTTCAAATTTTGATCTAATCGGAAAGTGTCAGTGCAGTTATTTTCGTATCATTTTAGGTCATTGACAATATTTGCAAATTTCCAATCCATCAATCATTATCCCGTGACGTATTTGTTGACAGGTTTGGTTTAAGAACAGAAGGGCGAAGTGTCGGCAGCAGCAGCAGAGCAGCGGCAATTCAAAGATCCGTCCGGCGAAAAAGAAACCCTCTCCGTCCCGTGAGAGCCCGGGGTCAGAGAGCAGCGGCCACTTCACTCCTCCCGCCGTCTCCTCATCGTCCTCGTCTTCGTCCTCAGGCTCCAACCCCTCCGGTCTTCTGATCAACAGCTCGTCCTCAGGAACAACACCTGTCTCGTCCATCTGGAGTCCCGCTCCGGTCTCGCCTCTCCCTGCTCCCCCCTCGCTACCCGACATCTCCCCCCCGGCCAGTGCGTCCTGCATGCAGAGGGCCATCTCGGGCGCCGGGGGCTCCACAGGAGTGCCGTCGTATCCCATGCCCTACAACCAGGCTCCCAGCTACGCCCAGGGCTACCCGACCTCGAACGCCGCCTCTTATTTCGGAGGCATGGACTGCGGATCCTACTTGGCGCCCATGCCAGGTCACGCCCACCATCACCCGCACGCCCATCACACACAGCTGAGCACCGCCCCGCATCACCACATCGGGCAGAGCCACCCTCACCAGGGGTACGGCGGCACTGGGCTGCCTTTCAGCTCCTCAGACTGTCTGGATTACAAAGATTACAAAGAGCAGGCTGCCGTGGCATCATCATGGAAACTGAACTTCAGTTCCGCGGCGGCCGACTGCTTAGACTACAAAGACCAGGCCGCCTGGCGTTTTCAGGTTTTGTAAGGGCTTCTGGTGTGGCTTCCCGACGTTTACTCGTTTGTTTTCGTCCCTTCCTCAACATCGGACACCACTGGGAAGAAGTTGAGACTTTTGTGCCAACTTTTTCCAGCCGCAGGAACACGGGTTACCAAAGTTTCTTGTGCATTTTAAAATCGAGACGGGTTCTTCCACACCCTCAACGGACAGAGAAAGAAGCGAGGGCACTCCCGGCATGACGCACTGAATGAATAAGACACGTGGTGTTTGAAACAATGAAGGCAATAATAATTTTTATATATGATTTTCTTTCCAGAGGAAAAGGTGACTTGCAGCCTCATGTGAGATGTTAAAAACTAATTTGCATTCATGTTCATTTAATAAATATAAGCTTAAAACTGAGAAAAATTGTTTTTCATTTCCTTATTTACTTAAGCTTCATTGGCTTTGTGGATAAAGTATCAGGTATTCAGGTAACAGAACTGGTGGTCTTATTTTTTATGTATAATTTCTTTGCAAAAGATTCTCTCAATAATTAATATTTCAAAACAGACAAAAAAGAAAGTTGTACAGTAAAGAATGTTATGCTTTAAAATCTGTCACATACAAGGATGACTAAGGTCCACAATAAAGGTTATAATTATTTAAAAAGCTATAATCCATAAGATACTTTACCATTACCATGCATCTAAATATTCATTCTACCAAATACTAAAAAAACTCTAGGTGACATTGTAGATATATAATTCAAATGATGTTCTGTCTATCCGTCATAAATATATGTGTATAGTTTCAGAGGTGGTTTATCCAGTAATTTTTTTTTATTCTTTTTGTAATTACGCAATAAGCCACTCAAGGCCATATGTACAACATATTTTTATCATGTTGAAATCACTGTAACATACGGCTTCAAATAGTTTGTTGCTTTTCAAAATGGTGGTGGCAGCATTATGATAAAAACACCAATTCTTCCACCAAAGTAATATGATTCATTATTAGCCTGTTAACTATAGTTTGTTGTAGGAACTTTTACAGCAATTTCAAAGTGGAAATGTTTCTGTTTTATAAAGCTAAAAGTGTATAAACTGAGAATATCTTCACAGTTTAATAACTAAACACTTAGTTGATGAACTGCTCGTAATTTGATTTGTTTAGTCCTGGCTGGAATAAAAGGGTGGCTTAAATTCAATCCAAGAGAAAAGCTCTCTCAAGTCGTATAAACAATAATTAAGTCATATCAACACAGTGATGAACACGTATTGGTATTCTGACCGGCAATCAGTGGTTTGCAACGATGTGCAGATTTATTTATCCAACAGAAAAACAACAAATCACGATTTTAATTATCAGCTAGCTCAAGACTCTCTGCGATGCAGCTGGGTAAATAGGGCTAGATAAACGGGATGGCAATGTTTGCTTGTTTGGTCAGTGGAATCCTGCTGTGCTGAAGCTGCATGGCATCTTACTGAGGCGCAAACATCATGGGATTTGGTAAATCTGCATCAAACAAGCTCAACTAATCTCTGAGCATGTTTGAGGAATGCTGTTGTAGTTAAAACTGGACCGAAGTAATCCAAACACCTGTTCTCAACACATTACACCATCTCCCGTACATTTATCCTGGTATTTAGACACTTCATAATTATGTGACCTAAAACAGGTTTTACTTTAGGACCCAGATTTTGCGTTGCAAATCAAGTGGTAACCCAACAGTAACGAAATTGTTTATCAAATCTTAAAATGTATACAATGAACTTCCTAGGGAAACAATATGCAGTTAAGATGACATAGGGTGTCATGTAACATTTTTTGAGGAAGATGACCAAACAGAAATAAAAAACATGGACTTTAACTGTGTGATAGTCAAGTACAAATGCTGTCGTTGGTGGAGTGCTGTAACACTTATGGAAACATGATATTAGTTTAAATGTACTGTATATGTAACTTTTTGTTCAACATTAACAAAATTTAAATAACGAGTAAATACATCATCACTCCTTCTAAAACGTGTTTTTGTTTTACCCCGAATAATTATGGCAAGGCAAATATGTACAAGAGCACATTCAGGGATTTTCAGAGATGCCACATGTTTGGAGGTTTCACCAGGACAACTCCTCCTTGGTCTTGGACTGACATTCATTTATTGATAAAATGTAGAACTCTTATGGACATATGATAATATATTGTTCATTTAAATCAGACTACTTTTTAAACTTTATTTCATAAACCAACATCTCAGGAAAACTTTATGAGGTTTCAAATCTAAACTTGACTTTCTGTTACAGAACAGGGCATTAGTGGACACCAGGACTATGTTTATCAGACATTTTGGGAGACACAACAAGTGAATAGGGAAAGAAATTATACATCACATATATATATGTATATATATATATATATATATATATATATATATATATATATATATATATATATATATATATATATGTATATGTATGAAATATTAGATATTATTATTAAAATGTTGCCAGTTATTACTCCCATTATTACACTTCTTCTTTCATTACATGTTGCCCCAACATAACCTAACTCTTAATATGCAAATTAGATACAGTGTATAGATACATTGTATTGAATGGGAATATTCATTTATTGCCATTTTACCCACATTTTGCATAAAGTAAAATGGTGTATCAATTCATTCCGTTATATCTTTCATAACATAGTTGAGAATCATCTTTATAGAAATTTTGGTTTAAAAAATCCTGAAACCCAAACATTTATTGCTGAATGAATAAAAAAAATCCCATTGTTTTTGCCTATACATGTAATTTCATGTCATTTTATTTTTTAAACAACTGAGTCCCGGGGGCTGTTCCATAAACCAAGATTAGAGTATAAGCCAGGCTTATTTCGGTTAGTCAGGCTTATTTTTGGTAGATTCGGTTTCATAAATCAAACTTAAAAAAGTTCAAACTCAGTTACCCTGGCAACTTATGCTGGGAAACTAGCCTGGTCCAGGGCAGGCTAACTGTCAGGCTAAGCCTCAGTTGTTACACAAATCCTCTAACACTGACCAACAAGAACACAATGATATTACCACTGACACTCTCTCATACCATTATTGGACTTTATTAACCATTATTAGTCCAAACATAAATACACAGTATACAGAAAATCAACTTAAATAAGGCTACAATGATACATTAGACAATATAGACTTATGAATACATTTCTCTCTGGTTTGTTTGGCAGCTGTAGTACATGTTTATGATTATTAGAAGAACATTAGAACACAATCTAAAAAAAAGCTTTGTAAAGCAGAAGTTAAAATCACAAAATTAAAAATAAATAATTACAAAAGCACAGTATGAATTTTAACTGGTAAGATGAATCTGAGCTTAGTAATTGACAGTATATTAGCCTACATTTGAATATATCATAAAAATACACTTGTAGGTTTAAAACTCTAAATAAGGTACATCTAATGTCCAAATAACAAATATTTTAGCACACACACATATACACATATATATATATATATTATGTACTTTATTATGTCTTTCAATTCAAACACATTTAACACAATTATACAAATTGACAGTTCCTTTAAAGACATCATATTTTCCCCCAATAAATATTCCTTATTTTTCCTTCTACTTTTTTTCTTTTGTGATAATACCCACCAACACACATGATTAGAACAATAACCAAGAAGTACATAGTTAGACACTTTTACATATGATTTAAGGGGGAAAAGACAAAAAACAATAAATAAATATTAATAAAAATTTAACATTCACATATTTATATCAAACTCTTATAATGACACATAATTCCTAATAGTTATTCAAGTAATATTATTTGAATATCAAATATTCAAAATAAAATAAGCAAATAAATAAAATAACAAATAACTAGCCTAGAAATAAAAGGGAGGGAGGGTTATATAAAAATGTAGTTAATGTAGACTAATATATATTCCTTTCTTTTATGGAATATTCTTTGATTTTAGAGTTGCACATATCTTTTCAAAATGTATACATTTGCTCTTAATTTCATGTTATCCTCTTCATAATGTAAAGTACATTAAGAATATATTATATTATATGTATAATATATAAAAAATAATTCTAGAAACTAAATCTAACCACTCATTTAAAACTGGGGATTCTTGCTTTATCCAAAAAATTATTGCATTAAAAGCTGTAATTCTCAGCATTCTAAATAAATATACATCATATTTATTAAGTAGCATAGGTCCTATATGGACCTATAGGTCCAAAACTATATTTTGTATCTTTATATATTTAGTTTCTTAAAAAAAAAATCTTCCCTGAAATAGGCTACTTTTCTGTTCACTGAAGTACTTCTGTTCGCTAGAAGTTCACTGCAACTTATCCAACATCTTAAAGATAAATTATTATAATTAGAAGATATTTCTAGTGTTATAAAATATCGCATATTAATTTTCCAAGCAAAATGTATATTTTAGTCAGAATTATTGCGCTCCTATTTGCCGCGCATGCGCGCAGCGGCGCTCGTTCAATATGAAGGTTAGCAGTAAAATGGATACATTTGCTCGACTTTCTAACATTTAGAGATGGAGAATATAACTGTAAAATGTAAGTTTTGCACTGAGGGGGAAAAAAAACATGTCACAAACGCATAAAACAGCACAAAATAGGCTGTTTGATGGTGGATCGATTTGATCCACGATCGACCTCTAGGGCTGCTTCAGAAACGCGTGCACACGCAATTATCTAGACTAGATAAACCTGGATCAAATTAGTGAGATTGCGTGAACTTCAATTACCTTTTATGGAACCACTTTAGCCCCAACTTATTTGTTAGGCTCATTCAAGTCCGGTTTTGGAGTTTAATCCCCGCTTTTCTAAGTGGCTTTTATGGAACAGCCCCCCGGTGTCCACTGCAGAGGACACGGCATAACATATAAATAAAAATATATATATATTTTTAACCATTTGTTACTTTTGCTCTAAACAATGTGATTACATGAAAAAAAATTTTACATACAAAATTCAAAAATCTTTTTTTTTTTCTGGGTCTCAGGAGGATAAGTGTTTATATTTTTTGACCTGACGGGATGGTTTTCGCGGGAAATTGCGTACATGAGTCACTTGCCAGTGCATGTCTCGTCATATGCATAAGAGAAAAGTTGCTTGGCTACTTTGACACGTGATACGTCATAGCGAGAAAGGTTGACATGGAGCAGGTAGGCTACATGGAGCAGGTATGTTTACACAACAACAATATGCTTAAAATGGAGAAGTTTTAGCTTTGAGTTTTCCCCCCTACAGACGACACCATTGTCCCCAGCACAAGTATCCGCGAAAACGGCTTTTTAAAAAGTTTTTAAACATAATAGCCTACGCATGTGCAAGAGATTTGCCTTTTTGTTGTTTACACAGAGACGTTTTCAAAAACTTGCACTTTGAAACCCGTTTTCAAAAGTTTGCGTCTTCAGGCCCCCAAAACGTATAAAAAGTTTTACGTTTTTAGTTGAAAACGGTATAGTTTAAACAGCCCCCTATCCCAAACCTCCGGGGAATCAGCCATTTTGCGAAAAAAAACAACACCTAACAGAGGAGAGTCTGCTGGCAAAAAGAACAAAACCAGATTCAACATTGGCTTGGCTTTTCGGAGATGGTGGGAAATGAGGTATTTGAAATGATGTAAAAGCGATGCAGAGATGGCGTTTTTATTACTCAACTGGTGAATAAGATATTTTATTGAACATACATTAGCATACAGCATGTGCTCTCTAACAGAGTTCATTGTTAAAGAATAAACTATTGTGAAGGTATATTCATCTTATATTATTTTAATTTAAAAATAACCGTTTTATATTAATATTAAATCAATCTGCCCAAACTTTTCATCCATTTGTGACTGAATGTAAAAAAAAAAGATTTTAAATTAAAGGCACACTATGCAGATTCCGCTTTTCTCAAACAGCGACCCCTAGAGTCGGTGTGGAGTACTTGTATTTAATGTTACTGTCGTAAATACCACTTACGCAGAGCCGTCGTTTTCTTTTCCTTGACTCTTCCGATCGCGCTTTCTACGTTTTCTTCGTCGACTTTGCCATGATTCACGTCTGAAATGCGTGCTAGTGTCTTCCATAGAGGCTGCTTCATATGTTGTTGATGTATGTGACGTCGTGCCATAAAGCAAGTCGTGATTCTTGCGAGATTTGTCGGAGCGCCACCTCTCAAACCTGCATTGCTGGTTTTGCCAGCAAACTTTGCTATCGGGATGATTCGCCCTACTACGAGTTTGTTTACCACCTAAATGATTTCGAAGCTGTTATATTAAGGGACAAATCTTGCATAGTGTGCCTTTAAATGGAATAGACCATTGTCTTCAACACAATGTGCTGTTATAGTTAATGTTTTTAATTGATGTGAGGTGACATGAAGGCCAAGTATGGCAACCCATACTTGGAATTTGTCCTCTGCATCCAATTTAGTGCACACACTCACATTAGGAGCAGTGAGTCGGTAACACACACTGCAAACCGTGAGCCCAGGGAGTGATTGTGGTGAGGTGCCATGCTCAAGGTCACCTCAGTCATTTCCTGCCGGTACTGAGAATCGAACCTGCAACCTTCAGGTTACAAGACTCTCTAAACATTAGGCCACGACTGCTGACTGCTGACAAACCTATGCATTTATATGTCTGCAAATTCAACCTTTAATGACTTCTGCAGTCTCAAAATTATTCAACCCCCCTGAATAGGATCCCTCACAACAGCACGAATCTGCAAAACAGGTGTTGTCTCAAGCACACCTGATGAAACTACTCAAGGGCTTCATTAGTTGCACCAGGTGTGCTTGAGCTAGAACACATGAAATATCTGAACTAGCTAGATTTGTTGAGTGTCACGTTTGACTGCATGTTAGAAATATGGCTAAGTCAAAAGAACGGTCCAAAAAGTTTAGAGAAGATATCATCACCCTTCACAAACACCGTTGGAAGCATAGTTCGCAAGTTAAGAGTTAAAGGAACAGTGGTTGTTACACTACTTGGACGGAGCAGAAAAAGGCAGCTATCAATGGCTGCAACCAGATTTCTGAGAAGGCAGGTTCAGAAAAACCCTCGAGTGACGGCAAAAGACCTGCAGCAAGACTTGGTGGCAACAGGCACTGAGGTTTCAGCTTGCACAGTAAGGCGTGTACTAAACCATGGCAGAACTCCTAGACATACACCACTACTGACCCAAAAGCACAAGAAAAGTCGCCTTCAATTTGCTCAGAGTCATATAAATAAGCCACAGAAGTTTTGGGATTCTGTTCTGTGGAGCGATGAAACAAAACTGGAACTTTTTGGCCCTATGGATCAGCAGTATGTCTGGAGGAAGAAGAATTAAGCATATGCTGAAAAGAACGATCTGCCTACAGTTAAGCATGTTGATGCTTGTGATGCTCTGGGGCTGCTTTGCATCCTCTGGCACTGGAAACCTGCAGTGTGTGGAAGGCAAGATGGATTCATTGAAGTATCAGGAAATCCTAGGAGAAAATGTCATGCCGTCAGTGAGGAAACTGAAGCTTGGGCGTCATTAGACCTTCCAACAGGACAATGATCCCAAGCCTACCATAAATTCCACCAAGGCTTGGTTGCAGAAGAAGTCCTGGAAGATTCTACAGTGGCCACTACAGTGTTCTACTAAGTACTAAAGATGCTTACCATGAAGGGGTTCAATAATTTTGAGACTGCAGAAGTCATTTAAAGTTGAATTTTCAGTTGAATCTGGGGAAACCACTTGAAACATTTGTTGTGTTGTGCTATTACGCTGCTGAAAGTCAGTAAATTTTGCCAATAAACCTGATTAGCAATAATAATTTCAATTTCAACTGTATAAAGATATATAATTGCACATCTTCCATACAATTCAGTTCAGCCCAAACCCATAAGTGTGAAAGTGATTATATTTTGCCTAGATAGGGGGCAGACAAACCATGCTTTTATAATATCTGAATATATAGAGTAATACAAGATAAAGGGCAATTCTGTGAATAAAATAAGTTATTACCATGCCTGTTTGTGGCATCAGAATTCCATGATGACCTGGTACAAAAGCACGATGTGAAGTACACTTATAAGTTCACTTCTCTTCACTTATATTTATACCCATTGAGTATTCTAAGGAATATGTTCTGATTGGCTAGGACATGCTATACAGCCCATCAAGAATTTGCATATCAGCTGCGGTCCACCAATAAATTCCTAATGCTTTTACATTTTCATTACAACAGCCACTTTCATTTGAAATCAAATTAACTGTCAGGGTTTTTTGTGTGTGTATTTATTTTAAAAATAAAGATCAAGTCTAGATACAAGTCGGTAACAGATGCTTATTTACGAGACGTGCGAGAACCAGTGGTGTGCATCTCCGTCATCCTGATTTGAATATTAAATGAGAGCTGGTCGGAGTACCGATACGGTAGTAACTGTTTATTTTATTATTTTATCCTGGCTATTCACGATTGTGTGGTTAGCTCCAATCTATTATTACATTGTACATTTAGCATTGGTATTTTCCATGCCAAGCGACTGTCAGTTTTTTCTTTCTTTTTTCTTTTATAGTCCTTTTCTGTCTTTTTTTCTATTGTCTGACTAAAGTCCTTGATCATGGCGTGACCCTGTCTAAAAATAGCGTTAAAATGGCATGTGTGGTATCAGCTCTACTATCTTTCTTTTCTTTCTCTCTCTCTCTCTCTCTCTCTCTCTCTCTCTCTCTCTCTCTCTCTCTCTCTCTCTCTCTCTCTCTCTCTCTCTCTCTCTCTCTCTCTGTTTGAATAATTCAGATAAAGGAAAGAAAGGACTCAATTAAGTTGGCCTAAAACCTGTGCTCACTGCTCCCACCATGCAAGCATTAATGATTTGCAGTTGTGCATATGTAGATGTGTGTTTATCTGAGCTAGCCGGGGAAATAGAAAAGAAGACTATTAACAATCCGAAAGCTACCAATTTAAGCTCTGTATCATCAGCGTCCTTAAATGACATACTCTCTTTCCTTTCCTCACTGTGGTTAATCGCTGCATTCTGTGGTCGAATGTTTTTGTATAATAACACTAAACTGTATATTTAACCGTCATCCCAGGTAACAGATTTTCGAGCTGTTTCACAGAAGAAAGAGTCTGAACAACATGAGGGTGAATCAATTATGACAGGGTCACATCTTAGCCAAAATGCCCCAAATGCACTAAAGATGACTCCCTCGACGTCTCCAATCTATTTGTGTGTTTTCTGTGCACACATGCGTCAATGTTCCGACTTTGAAACTATATCCAGCACGCCACAACCCTGCCCAAAGTGTGTTTACAGCTGAGCTTGTTGTGTGTTTGCTTTGTTTTGCGTGTCTGAGCAAGAGCGTAAAGGGATCTCCCAGCAGCCCTTGGGTACTGTCAGACTTTGAGTGACAGCAGAGAGCTGCAGGATTAAGGCTGGCCGAGCATAAACAAACCCCGAGGTTTCATCTGCCAGGACCACTCGCACACGCTTTATGACTATTTATGGTCCTGAATGAGACTCGGACAATACTTGAGCAGAACCTTTGAACTTCTAAGGTTCTGATGGTTCAGGAATCAAAGAGGCTCTGATGCGGCGAGCATTACGAATGTTGGTGGTCATGCTACATGAAACACACTTTTAGTTCGTTTTTGAGAGTAGAACTCTTGACTATTTTAATTAGTTTTATATATCTGTTTGCCACAGCTCATAGCCTAGTTTATTGAACCTGGGGCCGTATTCACAAAGAATTTTAAGGCTAAAAGTAGCTCCTAACTGGCGAATTTAGGAGCAACTCCTAAAAATAATGGGCGTGTCACTCGTAACTTTAGGACTCCTAATTTTTTTGACTAAGAGTAATTCACGAAGCATTTTAGCCCTAAAAGTAGCACCTAAGCCTGGGACAGCTTAAAAGAAGTCGAGAGGACTCCTAACTCACTAAGACCTATTCACAAACCGCTTTTTGTGTCATTTCACATTGCGATGTTTTGAAATGCGTATGCGGCGGCTACAGGAGCTTCCAATCGCGAGGGAACAATTTTGCATTGTAGGCATAACTAGGGATGCAATAACGCCACCAACAACAACCAAAACTAGGCTACTCATTCATTGCATGTAAACTAATCGTAACGTTTGATTGTGAATCAAATTAAAATGTTCTTCTCTTTGCAAACGTAGGCAGAGGCATATAGTGACAGATTAATCAATAATGTTGCAAAGATATTGCATCAATCCATATTTTTCATTAGGCTACTAGGCTATTTGTTTTGCCTTACTCTTTATTCATTTAGGCTATTTATTCAGTTATTCATCATCTTCCGTCCTTCGCACTGCTTGTGTCGCGCACGCATTCTCAGACCTGTCACCTGTCACTCATCATCGTAGGGGAGGTGTTTGGAATCATTCCCGCGTTACAATCATCAGCCAATCAAGGTGGTCACTTCAGTCGAGCTCGTGCATGAGTAATGACGTCATCTATAGCAACGAAGACTCACTCTTAGTTTAGGAGTTGTCATTTTTCTTTACTAAGAGTAGGTCTGAAAGGCATTGTGAATAACTTTTAAGAGAAAACTACTAGCTAAAATCTTTTAGTGTGATTTAGGAGTACTCCTAGTGGTAAGATAAAATGCTTTGTGAATACGGCCCCTGATCTGTTGCTGTCCAGATGTTAATCATCACATGTTAGCTGGTAATGCAGGTTGCCCAAGGACATCCCAGCTAACAAAAATGCTAATGTTTTAATTTGTTCTGTGAATTTTAAAAAAAATCTTTTTCTTGGTTATGCAAACATTAGAGAAAATATAATACATATATATAAACACGTATATATATCTAACCGAGTTGTGTTCCAAATTTGAAGTTGATATCACAAAAAATAGGCTAAGCAAGCTAAAAGGGTGCGTTTCTATTGTAACTCAGTGTCCAATTTCACAGTATGAATTTTGAGAGTTTGAGTGTTCGAATGATACCTAACTTATGATGATTACTAAAATAAAGCATGCCAAGTGTCCCTCTATACCTGGACACAAACAGTTAACAGGCTATATTCATTCTTATTAATACTTAAAATTATTATACTTTATTAATTCTTTCATGTAATAATTTCTGTGTGGTTTTCTTTTTTGAGGAATATGCAGTCATCCTGTAAGTATTATATATAGTGGCTATAAACATGCACATACACTGATCTGGTCAGTTTATCCTCTGTGGCTAAATGAAACGGGTGGAAACCCCTGTGGGTGTAACGGTGAAACGTTAGCGTCCCTCCTCTCCTCTGTCTTCACCTCTCCTCTCTCATTCCCTGCTTTTGTCCTCTTTAAAGTGGTCGGTGGGGTGTTAATAATTTGTTTCTCTCCCTTCTTTTTCATCCTTCTTCACTCGCACTCTCTCATCTTCCTTAAGAGAGCGGGATGGGGTCCTTTAAGGGTGCCGCCCTCCCTGTTCTTCTCTCTCTTTCATGCTTTCTTTCTCTCCCTACCTCGTTTCTATCCTTTTTCATGCTTGACGGCCCCGGTCCCACCCTTTCAATTTGGGCGCACCGCAGTGACTCTCTCAGAGCGGCTCAACTGGAACTGTTGCTATCTTTGGAATCTCCCTGTGTGTGTGTGTAAGAGATTACAGTGAAAGTTCATATTTAAGTACCCAGCTAACAAGAATATGTTCTAAGAATGTTTTGGTAATGTTGCCGTTAAGTTTTTTTCTTGGTTATTTGAACATTAAGGAAACATTCCATTTTAGAATTCTGAAAACATTTTGGCAGTGTTACATTTGAATGTTGTCTGAACATTCTAAAACAAGAAGTAGCCTAATAAAAAAAAAAAAATGTTAACATGTCAACTAAAGCGTTTCAGAAAAAAACCTTTCTTTCAGAAAAAAATGTTTTGAGAACATGATTACAGGCAAGATAACTTTTGAGTGAACGTTCTATTAACGTTACTGGAAGAATGTTGATAACTCTGAGAGAATATTGCCAGAATGTTTACTAAAGTTCTGAGAACGTTTCCTGTTAGCTGGATATTAGTTTCAGCCTCAGAGGTCACTCCCACAGACTAAAACATATGGCACACTTAATTGGAAAACAATTCAGGATTTTCCAAGCTGTCATCTGATTGGTTAAATTTTTCAGGATGTCTAGGAGATGTGTGTGTGTCATTCTTTAACGGTCCGCCTGGAAACAAAGCCGTCGTGACGCCAAACCCCCTCGTAGAAGAACGCCGTGTGTTTACAAGTGGGACAATGATCACTAACCAGGATCAACTAAATTTTCAAAGGTATGTGAAGTTTGAGGCTCCAGTAAACTTGCATAACGTTCTTGAAAGAATAATTTATTAGATGCACGTCAGTCTGTTATTGTTGGAACATCGACTTTACATTTTCACAAAATTATTTATGGTCGTAAGAATTGTAAGGTAAAAAGGTTCTAGAGTGAAACTGGCTAAAAGTTAGCATGACGAATCAATACTGTAAATATTGAGTCAATAAGGCAGCTTTTAACTTCTCAGCACTTTTCTATGCCCTTCCCTCGCTAACTTCCCTCCGTCTCGTTCACTCGGATGTGCGTCATTACATTACGTTGCACGAGTGCCCACTACTGGCAGAACCCTTGCAATGTTTGAATGGATCGCCCTGAGCCCTTGAATCTGCCATGAAGCCATGCTGTTGTCTTCTCCACATAACTCTTCTAAACTGCTTAATTGACTTACCTTACAGCTTTTTTCCCCTCCATCGTTTGAATCATGTGTGAAAAGTGTGTTGAAAGTGAACGCACTTCAAAATGGCGTCAGGGTTCCCCTAATGAGAAGTGCATAGGGAAGTTTTGGAGTGTACGACCTCGTCCGAAATCGCATACTCTCTTGAGTCTATGCTTATTTTGAATAAGTAATTATTACTCCACGACCACTAAAAGAGTAAGTCCTATATAGTATGAATGCATGTAGTATGAATGTAATCTGGATGTACTACTTTCACCATGTTGCCATTATCATGTGACCTACAGGCGTCAGTTACGTCACTTCACTGTCATTCATAAATCCTCTCCTGTGGCCTCATGGGACAGTAAAGTGTGTCCACACGTCAGAATATCGCTGGAAGTAGTAGGTCATCCGGGTACTTTTTGCCTACTCTTTTATGAGTACTGTGAATTCGGACATACTTTTGTCACATACTGTTATTCGCCTACAATATAGTTGGGAAGTGTGCGATTTCGGATGCAGCCTATGTCTAAAAGTTAAAGACACAGTTAAAGACACAGTATGTAATTATTGCCACTAGAGGTCGCATATACAAAACAAAGGCGTAGATTGATGACAGGGAATGATGGGAGTTGTCGTCTTCACCTCCACTGCTGATAGAAATCAATCCGATGGGACTCGCAAATCATGTTCATGGAAGAGGTAATGAAATAAAGTGTATACATTTGCACACAAGTGAACAAAATATACAACACTTTGCTAGTGGTTTTTAGAAGTATGAATGGAGTCTAAGCATTATTACACTTTGGTGATTTGTGGACAGGAATTTCAAAACAGTGCTATCTTAATATAATAACGTTGTATTTATCTAGCGCCTTTAAAGTAGCCTAAGCTTCTCAAGATTCTTTACAGAATACAAGAAAAATACAAATCATTATAAAAAGAATACATAAACATGGGAAGTAATCAACATTATATTAAAGTAGCTTAAAAAAATCTAACTGAATCTTGTATATATAAAATTATTTTGATTAAAGTATTGTTAAAACAGACTTACTGATTATTATAACATATCTTTTTTTTACAGTGGAGGGTTAAAAATGGACCCATGCAAATATAGGCCAAATTCTAAACTCCAATCATGCTTGTGTTGCTCTGATAGTGTTTCTGATGATAGTGGATATTAGTTTTGGTGAGTGCTGTACAAATGTTTGGCTTCAGGAATCAGAGCAGGTGAAGAGCACAGTGAGAGCAATAACGTTTGTGCAAAAGCTGCCGCTCTAAGTAGAAAACAGGCTTAAACTACAGCTAATACAAGCAACAATGAAAACAACCGTCCCAGCTGGAGCTGATTGAAGTCCCTGTCTCTTTTCTTTCTGTCGCTCTCTTTTTCTCCCAGGCCTTCTATCCGCTAAGATGATTTCACGCTAAAGATCAGCCATTTGACAACACACACTTTAATTAGATATGTGTGGAAGAGGAAAGACACACACACACACCAGAGGAAGCGAATATGTCACAAAACTGATCAAGTTAAAATACGGCCCATCTGACACTTCACTCTTAAAAATAAAGGTTCTTTATTGGCATCTTGTGGTTCCATGTTGAACCTTTAACGTGCATCGAATCTTTCCATTCCACAAGAGGCCATTTATAGTGGAAAAAGGGGGTCTTCAGATTATTAAAATAAAAACAGTTTTTTTAGAACTGGTCACTGAAAGTACTTTGGGGAACCTAAAATGGGAAACCTAAAAAAAACTTCTTGTTTTTTTTTTGCTTGCTCAATTTACCTGATTAAAATGTTACACAATTCAACTTAATTGCATTGCATTACATTTGTAAAACAGAAGTTTATTTAATCAATTTGCATTGTCACCAAGGTTTTGATGAGTCCCTGCTGGTAGATACTGCTGGCAGGTTGTAAGTACACCAAAACTGGGTAGGGAATTTCAAATCATGCTTTTTTGACATTTAGTGCTATTTTTGTGCAAAATTTTAATTTTTGTTTTGTTTTATGAAGCACCTGTCAAGTGTATAAAGCCTATTTGTAGGACCATTAAATAGGTTTTTGCATTGTGACATTATTTTCAAGTACTTATTACTTATTACGCATTTATTCATCTCTGTGCCCAGCTAAAAAACAATATGCTCTAAGAACATTTTGTTAATATTCCTATTATGAATGTTCTCTGAATGTTCTCTGAGCGTTCAAAACGTCCAGTTTAAAAATAAATAAATAAAAATATTGGTGGTTATGCAATCGTTAACTCTTTCCCCACCAGCGTTCAGCACCAGCTTTTTGGATCGTTTTCACAAAACATTTTATGGCCCCCAGAATATTCTGTTGTATGAATATCTGAACATACAATATATCAAAAGAAAGAACAGAGTCTCTGCTTTTAAACAGCAACAAAAATAATAATATTCTAGCTTCATGAATTCTTTTTTTCCATCAACAATTGTGGATAAGTTTCATAAAAAAGCAACATTTTGAACAAGAAAATCTATGTCCGGATTGGATTCAGAAATACGATAAAATCATAGATTGAATACCTCAGTGTTTTTTCAGCTTCACAGTTCTTTACCTCTTTGTGCGTTCAACATTTATTTCGGTAACATTAGGTTTTGATTTATATGCTATATCATGTTTGATGATCATGAATTTTACATTTGCATAAGCAATTGTTCTGTCTTGTTTCTTCTTCTTCTTTGCCTGTGTTTTGATTTGGAGATCCAGTCCTCTTTCAGAAGATGCGTAATATCGCCCCCTACCGTATAACATTTAAAACATTGATTGCCGGAAAATTCCGTCAATGGCGAAAAATAGTTCAGGAAACGTTCTATTTTATCATTTTGCAAACATTATGGGAACGTTACTTTTGAATGTCATCTGAACATTGTTACAAGTAGTAACATTTAAAAAATGATGAACATTAAAAGTAAGCCGCGGTCACACCAGAAATTTCTACGGACACTGCAACGGTTGTGGTATGACGTCATACTGTAGCATCTTTGAACGGATCTTCCTCTGAGTCTGCGTAGCTCGCAGGTTTGCCATCTCAGCAAAAGTGCGTATTGAGGGCACATATCTACCGCAAATGACGAATGGGACACTCTACGGTCTTAACGGACATGTGTACGCGCCCATTGTAAATCTGCAAAACCCCAAGTGCACATGAAGTGTGCCATTTGGGACAGGGCCGAATTCGCAGATCAGAGTTCATGAAACACGGAAAAATGCTACATTTTTTCGCCTAAGCTTTCTGCATGCATGTGAATGGAAATCAATGGAGCGAAAAGTGTATTGTTTCCGCCCTTCAAACCTATCAAAATGTATAAACAATGTTTTTGTGAACATTATTAAAGACCAGATAACTTTGATCAAACGTTCTATTAATGTTACTCTAAATACTTTGAGAGGCCGTGTCAGAACATTAGCCAAAGGTCTGAGAACATTCACTGTTGGCCAGTGGAATAATCAAGGCTTTTTTAAAGGGATTCGAGTCAAAAACATTGGGGGTATAAGTCTTATCACTCTCACACTCCTCATCCAGCCTGTACTATTCTCTATCAGTCTATCTGCCCATTAGAAGGAAAGAGCAGAGCCTCAATACCTGCCAAAGAAATGAGCATCAGAAGGATTAAAATGCTTTAAAATGCGATCGATCCTGCTGGATGCTCAAACAAAACGATTACACAACAATCTCTTGAGTTAACGATCGTTTGAACAGTAATCTGGATTACGGCCCTCATGAGTCTTGTATTGTGGTGTGTGGATACGCTCTAATCTCATTCAGCCCGAGAAGGCAGATGAATCTGATCGGTTGCAGTTGTCTTGAGCAACAATGAAAGATTTGATGGCACAAATCTCGCAATTTGATTAACATCGCCTGATAATATCTCTCCTGAAATGGCAGAGCTGTTATCGCACGTTTGACTTGAGACAAACGGGCTGTATGTGAAATAAATCACTGAAAAGCTGCACGTACCGTGATATTTCAATGGGTCATATCACAAAGAATACATTTTCCTTAATCGTTTGAATAGGGATACACTAATATTATAATATTCTGGCTGATAATGATAAGCCGTTAATTATATTTATGTTATGGCCGATGCTGAATTTCTTTCTTAAAATAAATTTAAAATAAAACACTAAAGACTGAAATCAATTGTTTTAATTTCTGCAAGTGACATCAAATTATTATTAAATTAAGATTAATATTTATTTTTGAAAAAAAGTCTCTTCTGCTCACCAATAGTGCATTTGTTTGATCAAAAATACAGGAAAAACAGTAATATTGTGAAATATTATTATCATTTAAAATAACACTTTTCTATTTGAATATATTTCAATATTCCTGTGATCAAAGCTGAATTTTCAGCATCATTACTCCAGTCTTCAGTGTCACATGATCCTTCAGAAATCACTCTAATATGATGATTTGATGCTCAAGAAACATTTCTGATTATTATCGATGTTGAAAACAGTTGTGCTGCTTAATATGTTTGTGGAAACTGATACACTATACCAGTCCAAAAGTTTGGGGTAAGATTATTATTTGAGCACCAATAATAATTGATCAGCAAATCAGCATATTAGAATGATTTCTGAAGAATCAATTGTGTGTGTGTGTGTGTGTGTGTGTGTGTGTGTGTGTGTGTGTGTGTGTGTGTGTGTGTGTGTGTGTGTGTGTGTGTGTGTGTGTGTGTGTGTGTGTCAATCATTATGAATTCAGAAGTGAATTCTGTACTCTGGTTCACATTCAGAACAAGAAATAGGGAGTCACTCCTAAAGCTTTACAGTGTGTTTGAGGCCTTTGGGACTTTGACTGGGTTGTGTTTTTGCTTGTTAGACTGTACATTTGCACTGCAAAAAAAAAAAAAGACATCCAACCCCAAATTTGCGTCACACCAATTTCCGTTCTAGAGTTACC
Organism: Vimba vimba; assembly: GCA_022828995.1. Classification (NCBI taxonomy): domain Eukaryota; kingdom Metazoa; phylum Chordata; class Actinopteri; order Cypriniformes; family Leuciscidae; genus Vimba; species Vimba vimba. The sequence goes on along the minus strand of CM040819.1, from coordinate 10,221,872 downwards.
GTTCCTCAGAGTCTCTCTCTCTCTCGCTCGCTCTGCAGGCCCTGAGGGAGGGTGAGGAGAAGAAAGGAGACATGAAGAAGATAAAGAAAAGGCTGATGAGGAGGGCAGGAAAACAAGCGCACAACCGCACCCGGTGGCACAGGATTCCCATTCAGCCCCGGACAGGGACAGAGCGGCGCCTGTGTGTGTGTGTGTGTGTGTGTGTGTGAGAGAGCAAGTGTTTAGGAGCCCACGCATCCTAGTAGCCGATCAAGTGTCTCTTTCAAAAAAAGAATGGCAGACAAGACAGCTCGTTGGGTAAGTGTGTGCGTATGCATGTGTGTATTGTCATGTGTGTGCATTCATGCTAGCCCATGTAAAAACCCTTCTTTGGTACCTGAGCGCAGATGATGAGATGCACCACAAATATTCAGTATTGTCAGAAGCACACAAGATATCATCCACGTCTATAAACAAATATTAAAGCACCTGTCATTCAACACATTGAACACACACATAGTGAATAAGCTGAATTCTGCACTGTAAAGTTGACTTATAAACTTTATCTATAGAATAACGTTAGTAAAACATATACTTTAATATATTTTAAAATGTAATTTATTCCCTGATCATTACTCCAGTCTTCAGTGTCACATGATCCTTCAGAAATCATTCTAATATGATGATTTGCTGCTCGAGAAACATTTCTGATTATTATCAATCCTGAAAACAGTTGTGCTGCTTAATATGTTTGTGGGTTTTTCAGACTTTATAAAACTTTATAAACATAATTCATGACAAGGGAATAACTTAACTTGTGGGATTTAATGCGTCCTTGCTGAATAAAAGTATTAATTTCTTACTGACCCCAAAAATTTGAAAGGTACAGTATATATATTACAATACATTATATTTTTTATTAGATATATCATGTAGACTTCAAACATGACTGCAATTGCATTTGGTGTCACTAGTGGCCCACTGCACCTTCCCAGCTAACAGAAATATGTAAAATAAAGAATGTTTCGGTTATGAAAATGTTATTCCTGAGTTTCCTCTGAACGTTCAAAGCGTCCAGTTTTTGGGTTATGTGAACGTTAAGGAAACATTTCATTTTAGAATTCTGCAAACATTATGGGAACGTTACTTTTGAATGTTGTCTGAACGTTCTGAAACAAGAAATATTAGATGAGCGAGCAACCGTTTCAGAAAAAAAATGTCCCATGAACGATGTATAAATAATGTTTTTGTGCTAACATTTTGAGAACATTATTAAAGACTTGATAACTTTGAACAAATGTTCTATTAACATTTTTGGAAGATTTTTTGCATTTATCTTTGACAGAACACTGTCCTGAGAATGGACCCTGTTGGGTTATTAACAGTAGTATTATGCTTTTCAGAAAATGTGACTTTTTCACACATTTGTAATCTTTGTGCGCTGGAATTTCAACATTGTCACTGAGACGACAAGATGTCTGCAAGAGCTGCTGTGTCTGATGCAGTCTCGAAAACATCCAATCCAAAACAAAACCAGGAACGATTGCTTCTGTGTTCCATGAGCGTCTCGTATCGGTTTATCAGCTGGTCCACAATAATCCAGGTGAAGATAGCAATCCTGTTGGTTAATCCCTGTCGGAATGCGTGTGAGTGTGTTGCCCGTATTAAGATACGGATCGCACATATTACCTTCCAATGAACTCTGAGTAAAAACGATGTAAAATCAACACGAGTAAACATGGACGTCGGTTTTATACAGTTTTTTTTTTTTTACAGTATTAATAAAATTCTACCTATGCGTGAGACTGCAATGTATGCCTACTAACTAGAGTATGTACCTGTACTATTAAAGTTACCATGAAATCAAAATAACTTCCCCTCCCTCCTGCAGCTCTTTTCTGATTACTGGCGTGAGGGCGGGGCAACCTGTCACTCACATGAGATCCACCAATAGCAAACCACAACCATCCAATCAATTCCCCATGGACAAAATCAAGTCCCGCCCTACATTTTTCTTCTTCAAGTAGCCATTTTACTCGAATATAAATCACAATAGGGAAGAAAAGTCTATCGCAACGTTTGTTTCGTGCCAACTTTATAACGATAACTATAACGATAATAATTATATTAGCATCCACACTAATGCACTATATCGTTCTGTTTATTCTAAGCGCGCTGCTGTTTTGTTGCATGCTGTTTTAAACGCTCAATCTCAAGATTCTGATTGGCTGTTAATGTTTTCATCGTTCATCAGCTGGAAAAATCGCTCTGAAAGTGATTCCAACAATATCATTTCTCAGTGCTGTTATCGTTAAAGTTGTGTTGTGAACTCTGCTATTCTTTCATATTTAGAATTTTTTTTAGAACTATATCTTTATCGTTATTTTTATAGTTATCATTCTTGGTGTGAACAGGCCTTATGAAGAACATTTGACATCCTTTCCACAAAAGCTTCTTTATAGTGACAAAAGGTTCTTTAGATTATTCAAATGTTCTTCACACACACACAAAAAAATAATGGTTCCAGAAATGTTCTTTGAGGAACCAAAAAGGGTTCTTCTACAGCATCAGTGGTGTTCTAAATGACTATTTCTGAAGTTCCATTTAGAGCAGAATGCTGCCTTAGAAGGAAGCCGCCTATGCAGACAGTGTGTTTTTGCAACGAAGCTTGTTGTCGAGCAGCAGGACACAGCGGGGCTGAAGCATGAGAGCTGAAAAGTTGCGCAGTTCTGTGTAAGTTCAAGACACCGAGTGCCATCGGGTCACAGCACAAACAGCTCACGTCGAGCTCGTGGGGCAGCTTTTCACACTCACGCAGAGCTCGTGATAAACCCACCAATCACAGGGCTGATCACAAGCTCAGGGTTCAAGTGTGTGTCAAGGAGAGAATGCCCACCGTTCTCCACTGTCCACGTTCTGACCATAATAACACACATGGAGGAGCTTCAGAGGACCAGATCAGTGGATTCCATTGGAATGAATCCAACATTCCATTTTGTTGCATTTGAATCTCATAAACTGCTTTGCAAATATAATCATGAGAATGATCGGCTTTACAGGATCAGGAATGCAGAAATTGTTTTTACCTTCATGTTTTTTTTTTCTTCTTTTTCTTTCATAAAACAGAAGGTGCTTTAAAGAAGTTTTATGCAGCTTTTTTCGTTAAAATGAATAACTCAAATTTCAGTCTGCTAAAGCATCATGTGGTGTCAGAAGACTTAAATTACAGTAGTGATGTCCGGAGGGGATATATGACCCTACAAGTTTGATCAAACCATCAAAATATGAGGAAAATATTTTATATTTTTAAAAATGTTATATATGAGGGAGGAACAAAACCCTTAACTTGGTTAAGGTATTTAGCTGACCAAATTATTTGACAAAAAAGGTAAACTATTTTACTATGCAAAAAATATCTATTGGAAAAATAAAACATACACTGTCTACAACATAATCACTTATTAATAGTCCATTGGTTCTCTCTTGTTTTTTCATGTGTTCATAATTTATAGGTATGACAGCCTGGCCAAAAAATTATGTCTGCTCAATTCTCCGTGTTTAATTGCATTATCGCAAATTGACTCCAGGAACAATTATGCAATATGATCAAAATCTTTAACACATTTTTTATAATATTTGAATAAAGGGTGAAGATGTCAATTTAGGCCGGACATCACTTATAGTCACTACACATGGTTTTTATGTGGTTTTGTTTTTGGACAAATGTGGTCAGTAATATTAACTGTTATTATATTAATGAAAATGATCTCCATGACAGTATTTTCATTAACTGGAATAAATCTTAATAAATTAAAATATAAATATTGGATGAAAAACTTTAAATAAAAATGAGAAATTCTGCCTTGGCAACTAACTGAAATAAAACAGCTGAAGTAGCCTACTAAAATGACTTAAAGTAAAGTGACAACTGAAAATATATTATGTATAATTATATACTATATATATATATATATATATATATATATATATATATATATATATATATATATATATATATATATATATATATATATATATATATATATATAATAGTATTAAAATATGAGGGAGAATAAATTATATATATTTTTTATTTTTGATATATGTTATATATATTTTATATTTTAATGACAGCCGATTCTTCAAATATACAAATAAGACAACATTCCCAGCATGCCTTGCTGCTCTGATCTTCTCCTGACTGCCCCGGTCACGGCTAGTGTAATTACAGAGGACAGGAACAAGTCACTCACACCCATCAACTATTGAAAATGGCACTGACTGACAGAAGAAGAGAAACCAGAGAGAGAGTGGAGATGTTTTAGGCTCTGAACGAGTGATGTCCTTCTCCATGCCTCGAAACTGTCAGTCATTCCAGACAAAAGATCTATATTGTTCTATACTGTCCAGACAAAATTACATATGGCTCCTATAGTTCACACTTCTGACAGGTGATAATAATGCGCTGTGTGAATGAGTAAAGTGGCGTAGTGTGTTGAGGTCAGGTTATGACTTGTGTAAAATGGCTCTTGGCTGTTTAATCAAGCATAAGTTTGTCAATGATGTGCTGAGTGAGGAATGTCTCTCTTCACAGACTGGCTGACTCAGTGATCATTTGACACTACGTGCTTAACATGCTCAGATCAGTTTGGCTGTGACATGACACTGTTTCAAATGGCAGGAGTTGAATGCAGGCCTGAGAACTTATTAGTGTAATTCCTACTGTTAAACAGAAGTCACTCAGATGCTTTAATGGCCGCGCTATGCTGCCCTCTTCTGGTGGATGCAAGTAGTGCAGCAGAACTCCTGGCTGTCACGTGACTCTGAGGAAGGTAGACCTACTTTGCCTCCATCATGTGGTCATACCACTGGCACATTTTTGAAAATTAGTATTTCAGTATTCCATATTCACAGAAAATGACATACTATGTACAGTATATATAGTATATCCACCTTTTTTTGCAACGCGGAAGTAGGCCTAAGTTGCTTCTTCTTTTTTTAATGTGCGAGACTTCCGACTCATAGTTAATAGTAATAATAGATATAGAGAATAATAGATATTACTTTAATAGTAATTGTATTGTTCATTGCTTCAGTCAAGGGACGTATAGTTGCTAATGTGCGATGGCAAGCAGTGACAGACTAAAATTAAGATTAATTCATTTTTATTCATTTTTAAACACTTGCCTTAAGTGAGTAAAAGCAAAAAGTATAGGCCTATATGGCTTATTCAATTTGTTCATTATACTTTTTCTTCTTAATTCCGATGTGTGAAGTTTACTAAACTTGCAAAACTGAGTAAATTTTACTTAGGCCTATTATTTATTGAGGGATATTACAAAAAAACAAAACAAAACAAAAAAACATTATGAAAAGTGATATTTAGGACTCTGGGAAAAACCAACACTTCCAATATTTCCAGAAAAACATGTTTTGTATTAAAAAAAGGTTGGGGTTTTTTTCGCTTAAATTTTTTTTTTTTAAATTCACCCATGTTCACTTAATTGTGATCACAGATGACTAAGATTTTAAATCATGATTTTACCTTTAAATTAAGTTTTGAGTTTATTGTCTTCTATACATTATATTAAAGGGATAGTTCACCCAAAAATAACAAGTCTGTCATCATTTTCTCACCCTCATGTCGGACCCTTCTTTTCTGTTTGGAATATGTTTTTGTCCTTACATGGTTTGGTTACCAACATTCTTCAAAATATCTTATTTTGTGTTCTGAGGAAGAATTTGGGTGAACTATCCCTTTAAGACAATGGGGGGAAATGAAAATGTACTGCAATGTAGAAATTGCCTTTCAATGGCATTCAATAAATAAATAACCCACAAAGAAATGTCTAGCCATTGTTATAATTAAGGTTGCATGGTCAAAGCCCTTGTCCTGTGACCGTGTGTCCCTCAGCATGTCCTGCTGAACCCATGCACGAGGGATGTTTTTCCTCACTCAGCAACTCGGCGCTGCAGCATCAATCCTACCCTGACTGACGTCACCCCCAAATTTCGCAGCTCCGATCACTACCTCGTTAATTTTGCCTTGTGATCAGAAATGGCGGAAAGATTACTCGACGTCGAGCTATTTTTGTCTCCCAAAGCTCATTAGGTGCGGAAGGGTGACTGAAAACACACCACGCGACTCTTGTGTATCTGTCTCGCGCCTGTAAGCTCAGGTTACCGCGAACACCGCTCTGCGTCTCAGCGCGTCCCACAAAAACACACACTTTTGTATTCTGAGGAGGGAAAACAGACTCCATCGGACACTTCGAGGGACAAACTGCTTGAAAATGTTGACCCTGTTGTCGGCAATGTACTTGGTGGTGCGCACGGCTTCGGCGCAGGTAAGACGCCTCTCCTTGACAACGGAGGCGTAAGATGCACCATAAACGTACGTTTTTTCTTTGAACACAAGCGGTATGCGTTAAAATATCATTAAGGATTTATCCTTACCGTGCATGCTAAAGCATAATTCGCCATATATCTGATAGTTATATTTAAAGCAACTGATTTCATGATAGAAATTTCATATTAAAATGGTTGCAGTGTTTTGGAATGTGGGGGCTGATTTATAGGTGGACTAAATAGTCTTTACCTGGCCCAAGATGGTCATTAGCTTGTCTAAGATGGTAGTTTGCTGGACATTGCAATTTAAGGTGATCATCAGGCTGGTAAACCGGTCAATTGCCATGTTAGATCAAGTAAAAACCATTTAGGAGCAGCTAATGACTAGCTTGAACCTGCTAGAAACCAGCTATCATATTTTAAAAACACAGTTAATTCACCCTATTTACAGTTATAAAACACCCTATTTTCCAGTAGGGATTGGTTAATACTGGCATTAGTCTCATTCATCATGCACGCCTTGAAATCGTATAGTACGGCAGTAGGGCATGATGATTAATTTAGGATGCTTTTGGCAAGCAGAGTCCAGCACCATGGATAGCACTCGCTCCGTCTGGATCTTGTAGAAGATTTTTATACGATTAATACCGTTCCAAATTATTTTACATCCAATAAGGATATATAAATAATCCCGCGGTAACTAAAGGCGCCCACTCCTTAGTCGTACTTCTAAGAGTTAGGTGAACAGTCTCTACAAATTCGTATTTTATTATAAAGATAATAGGAATTATAAATATAACAAATTTCCCCTTTGTAGTATAAATCTACCTTTTTAGGTACTCTTCTACCGTGTTCGCTACACAACAATAACCCTGTTGCTAGCTGCCTCTTTGGCTAGGCTGATAATCAATCAAACAGTGCATAAATTCTCTTTAACAGAAATGAATGCTCACCCTCTGGTGTTTTCTCCCGGAGTGGATCCTTTTGGTCCAGGGAAGAAAAGTGAAAGCGTACTCAAGAATTCCAAGTTCCAGTCAGATGATTATAATAAATGTTCAACAATATTTATTAAAAGAATCAAAATGAAAAGAAAACTTGTTACAGAATATAATAGAGTACTGAACTAACAGAGTGATGTTAGCTAGGCAATTAAGTCTTCTGGCTTCCTGCACCTAGGCTTCCTCCTGAGCTGTGGATTGCAAGGACGAGCAAAGATCCGTCCAGATTCCTTGCTTTATATATCCTTAATCGAGGTGATTACATCATATTCACTGTAAGAACAAATAAACTAAACATCACATGCACATCTGCTGATACCAGCTAGTCTGGTCTATTTTCTACACACACACATGACTGTCCCTCTTGAAAATACAATAGCTCCCTTGTATGGGAGAACACAGACCCTTGTCACTACTTTCTCATGTGACTTGCTAGAGACAGGGACGAACAAAAGACTTTTTCATTCAATACAATATGTCTTCACAGAGTCATGTGTTTTAGCAAATCAGACAATTCCTCAGCAGCTCTTACAGGTTTCTTATTGTGACCCTTTCTGCGTTGACGTCGAGTTTGAGGCGGGGTTGAAGTGAATGAAATGACACTTTCAGGTGGAGCTTCTTCACCTTTCTCCACATCCCCTCTTGTCATTGAATGAGCTTTCTTAATTCTTCTGTATTTGTTCAGCCTAGTTTTAGGTCTACGTTTCAGTTTACCTACAAAATCCCTTACACCAAATCTATCTATTTTGCTTACAAAATCAGTACAGTAAATGCTAGGTGTAAAGCCGTCAATCTCTAATTGGTACAGGCGGTGACTGATTCCATCATTTTTACATATCATCAGTTTTAATGAATTGGCTTGATCCTGGCTCATCCCAGCTTGAAGACACCAGGTTTTCAGACTCTGGATAACTTTCTGCCGGTGCCAGGCTTTGAGTGTTGGCTGCCACTGAAATTCGTGGTTCTTCCGCCACACTTTTAGCAGTTTGTCCAAATTCAATTGGTTGACTGCGAAGATGAGTCCTCTTTCGGCCACGTCGAGAGTTAGCGGTACCATTGTCCACTTTCCCGGGGCCTCTGGCATGAGGATGTTCTGTTGGAACATAAACACAACTATAGCTGAATTTTTGCTTGGTACTGTCGGGTTGGCTCGACCTATCCAAGATCCAATGCCTGTAAATAACTCCTATTATTTCTTTCAAGCCTCCATTTTTCAGTTGTGGGACCATAACTTGCAGCTGAATCTATGAAACTTCCTACACTAGTACAATTCCAGTATTCTGGATCTATGTCCGCTATCCAGTTTCTTATTAGCTTAGCATTATTTTCAGGATCGTATTCTATTCCCGCTAAAATCAAAGGTGAACCTTTAACCATTATTGTTTGATTATAGCAGTGTAATTTATCTATCTTTTCTATTTTAGAACAAGGGTAAACAGTGTAGATGTCCTCTGTTTCTTTCGTTCCGAATCCAGCTAAAATGCATACAAGAAGGATAAAAGTCATACTTATCCATGCAAGAACTTCCTGTAAATTGTCAGTCATTTCCTGGCGTAGTCGTCTGTGTATGGATTGTAGCCTTCGCCCTGTGTCCCCTCTAGGCATTTTTAAGCTGTGGGTGAGAGAACAAAGAATTGCCTGTCTGACCCTAGAACTGTTTTTTGAGCAGCCAGTCCCGAAGTCTTTGTTTAAAAGGCTTAACTTCTGTTATCCAATCTATTTTAAAACCCTGTATGGCAAAGCCAATGTTCATGTAACCTCTGGTACAACAGAGATTCACCACCAGAGTTTTAATCATGGATGCGTTGTTTTCTGCATGTTTAATTTTATAACAATTTTGCCCAGTCATAATAATCTGACTTCTGGACCTTCTTGTTAATGTAGTTTCTCTTACACCGACTTCCCATGTTCTGGTTTCCCAGTTATGTTGTTCAATGAGGAAGGTCATATTTTTAATTTCGGCAATAATAAATTGTTCGGCTGTGCTGCATTCATACTGACCCTGTCTTTTTACGAGTATGATTTGTTTTGGATCATTTAGGTTATGTGAGATCACTCTTTCCCACGCATCCAAACATGTGATTTGTCCCAATACTTGGCCTAATACAGAACCAATCTCCAGAGGGTCTGTATAGGAGGGGTTTCCAAGCCCTGACATTTCACAGTAGCGGTATAGCCATGCTTGTTCATCTTGTTCCATTAATTGGATCGGATTGCTAACCCATTCGGACATGATTTTACCTTGGGAAACGCATCCCATGGCTAATTCAGATTTTCGGGTTAACCAGACTTCTTTTTTACTGACCGTCTGGACCCATTTCCGCTCTTCTAGCTTTTCACATCTGTTACAAAGTTCTAACGTACAGTTACTAAATGTACAAGAACATTTCGAGCCTAGTAAAATTATTTTTTCTTCACATATTTTACAGGTTCGACAGACACAATTGTTTTCTCCTCGTTGTGTCTTTTGAATGACCCATTGTTGTTTACTTAGTCTGCAGTTTCCACATACCGAGATTTCACCTAAAGCACAATGTCCGATTTTACTGTCCGGATTGTACCAGGTGAAAAGGTTATGCTCTCCCATGCTAGGGATTGTTTTTAAACTTGTTTTGGTTGGCCGAGACTCATTCGGGCCTTCCCAAAGTAATTCTGCTATGTCAGTTGCTTCGCAGATACAACAGCTTGTGAATGGTATCAATTTGCTAATGGTACCATCAGGGCAGTCTTCATGCCACTTTTTGACTCTTAGTAGCTCGTATGCTTCATTTTGACATCTGACCCATCCTGTTTTTGATTCGATTATTGACTCAAATACAACTTTCTTCATTTTTATGCTTTAATTAGGTTTCTTAATGACCAAATTCCGTTATTTTCCAATTGCACAGTAGTGTTTGAAGTAATTTTGGTCACCGTGTCCACGGTTCCAGTTTTGTGCTTAAATCTCTTACCTCTGATTTTATGTAGTATAATTACTTGATCGCCTACCTTAAATGGATTGTTGTTACAACTTTCCTGCTCAGGCTGATCTTCAATTTTGAGTTCACTTGGTTTGATTCTGTAATTTAGAAAATGCGTGCATTGGTCAAGTAAAGTATCCCAGTCTCCCAGTTTTTCGTTTTTGACGAAGAATTCTTTACATCGCTTAACCGCGTTCTCCGCTAAGCCATTCGATTCCGGGCTATATTTCACGCTTTTAATTAATTGTACTCCGATTTTATCGCAATATTCTTCAACTTCCTTTCCTGTAAGATTTGGGGCATTGTCGCCACGAATTCTATTGGGCGGACCCCGAAATCTTATCCAGTCTTTAAGTGCTTGTACGACTACCGAGCTAGTAGCTTGTTTGCACGGATATATTTGTAGAAAATTTGAACAGTTATCTACAATTACTAAAAAGTAGCAATTTTTTAATTTACTTTGCGGGCGGATTGGTCCGGCCCAGTCCATTGAAACTTCTTCATTCTCTTTATCTGTTTTTATTGCTCCGTACTCATTAAACCTGCTGGTCATTACTTTCCTACATTCAGGACATTTTTTCCTGATTTTAAAGTAGGTGGACTTCAGGTTCTGTATGTTAAGTCCTGTGGCTTTACAGTATTTTGCCATATAAGTTAAACTAGGATGCATTAAGTCAATGTGCAGTTTTTCAACGATATCATTTTCACTTGTTTTAGTGATAACATTGATAGTTTTAGATGTTCGGATCGTCTTATGTCTAATAAATTTGTCTACTTCGGCATTACCTTTGGCAGCTGATGTGGTTTGCACAGTATGACTGCTTTGATGCAATACTACTGGTTTAACATCATCTAATAATAATGCAATTTCCTTCCACAAACTGTTTTGTTTTAATGGTTTTCCTTTAGCTGTGCTAAATCCATTCAGTTTCCAAGTGGAAATATGTTCAGTCAGTGCTTTGTATACATAGTCTGAGTCTGAGACAATAATAGGATTCACTGTGTTCGTGGCTTTCATATGCCTTAGGGCTTCTACGACTGCTCTCACTTCTGCAAGTTGTGCTGAGTCTTCACTAGACAATTGCCCCTTTTGTTTGAACACTATCCTTCCTTTCTCTTTTCTAATGAAGCCCCACCAAACCTCATCGTTTTCCTTTGAACCATCAGTAAAGTAACAGACATTTGCACCTTTAGGTATTTCAGTTATCTTGTCTTTTTTGTTAAGCTTACTATGTCCAAAAATGATCTGAGTATCTTGTAGCAATTTACTCCACTTAGCCCATGTAAACTGATGGATTTTAGGTGCTTCACTTACTAGGTTTTTCGATTCCCTCATTAGCTGAGTAATGCCTTCACCTTTAGATTCTACAATTATTTGTTGATCTAGGGCTAAGGTTTTTATAGGTATCAAGCATTTAGCGATACTAGCTAAGATATCAGTCGCAGATTTTGGTTCTTGTTTTAGCTGATTAGCAGGTTTTGGGTATGACATGAACTGGATTGGATTTTTCCTATCGTTTTCATTATACAAGACCAATTCTATTTCATCCGCGGTATTTTCAACACTAACGATCAATTTTTGATCATGTTCTCTTCTTGCTATTCTACCTGAGTTTAAAGCCAAGTCAATTAATTTTAACCTTGTATTTTCTAATTCATCACTCCAATTGAATTTATCGCCTTTCGTGGCACCATAAAGAGGTTTTGCTAATTTTGCATAGCCTGGTATCAGATCTCTGATAAAATTCATGTGTCCCATGAAACTTTGTAAATTTTTTAGACTTTTTGGGCCATTTTGTCTCAAATCTTCCAATTTTTCTTTGGTAGTTTTCGATAGTCCTCGATCCATACCTGTTGTAGCGAAGCCTAAAAAATCCACTTCCTCTTTACCTATTTCGATCTTTTTGTAGCTGGGTTTAAATCCTGCTTTAATCAATCTAGTGAGTACTTCATCTACGATTTTCAGGTGTTCATCAGCATCATCCGTGATGATCAAAAGGTCATCCACATAAACTGACACAGGTAAACCAGACATTAGCGTGACGACGATGGACTGAAATGCGTTAGCTGAGTTTACGAACCCTTGGGGGAGCCTTGTATAACAATAGGCTTTAGATCGGCAGGTAAACGCAGTTTTAGCCATACTGTTCTCAGTCAATGGAACTGTCCAGTAACCGTTTGCTAAGTCAATTTTGGTTAATATTCTGCCTTTAGGTAAACCATTGGTAACATCCCTCGCATTAATTAAATATCTTGTATCAGGTTCCGAAACCTTATTCAAAGATTTGAAATTATTAACAACGCGGTAAGAATTATCAGGTTTAATGACGGCCTGCAGTGGTGAGTTAGTGATTGGGTTTTTTATTTCTTTAATTACCCCTAATTTTTCCAATTCTTTAATAGTTTCTTCGATTTCAGGTAAAGCTTTTTTATTAATGGGGTATTGTCTTTGCGGTTTGTGCACTCCTCCCTTTATTTCATATTCATATTCTTTACCTAATAGGCCTACATCATTTTTAAATTTAGCGGCTCCATGTTTATGTTTTTCCAGGATTTCTCTCAATTTGTTTTTATTAAGTATGGTTTCCTGTACCATTCTTGAAATCTCCTTTTGAAGGTCGACCATTTTCATCCATCTGACTTTAATTTCTTTATTAAATTTACCTACAATTTTAGTCGCGTCCTGCAATGTCATTAGATTTTCTGACTGATTAGGAATAATGGCTATGTCTTTCCACAAATACCAGTCTGTATCAATTGGGCCTTGAGCTTTGTTAAAACTGTACACCCTCATCATGCCTTTCTGTTTTATGGCATCTACAGGTAAGTCAGTAAGGCAGCTAATTTCAGCTCCTGTATCTAAACAGAACGTTCTACCATGGTAGTCGATATAAAAGAATCCCTCATGTTCTTTAACTAAGTCAGATTGGATGGTCGCTTTTCCTTTAAGGATGTCCTATTGTTGTTTTTGCTCAACTTGGTTATGTCTTACCTGTTTAGGTTTAGCTTGTCTAGTAACATATGCTTTTTCTACAGGTGTTCTTTGTTTAGCTCTCTGTTCCCTGATTTTGTTTTGTTGCTCAGGAGTCATTTTGTCCCATTCATCTCTAGGAACAAATGTTGAGCTAGCTTGCTTACTGGCAGTTTTAGTGAATGTAGGTCTTTGTTCCCAATTAGGCCTTCTTTGTGCTGCTCTGCTCAGGGATCTGCCTCTCCTCTGAAAGTCAAGTGATCTAAACTGATCTCTATTCTCCCTGTAGGTTTTTGGTTGTCCAAAATACCTTGTACCTTGCGGAGCATCACGAAGAGATTTTAGTCTTTCGGAACGTCTTAGAACTTGTTGTTTGTTATTGTCCCGGTAATTTGAATCTCGATTACCTTTTTTGTCCGCTTCCTGTTTTGAACGTCTGTCATATCTCACAGCAAAGTTCTGTAATTCTCCCCAGCCAGTTTCATAACCCCAAGATTTTAGTTTATTTAGACCTGGGAGATCTTTGTCAAACATTAACAGTTCTTCCACAGTTTCAGCCGTGGTTTTTCCCTCCAGGGCCCTATTTTTGCAGAACAAAAGTAACCCTGTGCTCTTTACTTCCTTCAGTCTTTTCTCATAAGTTTCTTTTTTAGTTTCCCCTGAAATGTTTCTCTGGTGAATGGAAACATCCTTAATTCCTATATTTACATTCAAAAGTTGATCCATCATTAGCTCTATATCTTCATCATGGATATTAAGCTTCTTTCCTAGCTGCACTATTCTCTGGCAGTTTCTCATATTATCTTTTGGATCAAACTTCATTGAATTGAACATCCCTACTTCTGTGGCTGTTATATTATGTACATTTTTCGATCTAGCAATATTGTCTGGCTGTTGGTTAAAATCCTCTCTCGAGTAAACAGATCCGCTGGACTCAGATTCTTCATAGTGGTTGTATTGTCCTCTATAGGATCCACTAGCCTGAGGGTAACTTTCTGCTCTTTTCTTAGCTTTCACAGAGGAAGCAGCAATTTCAGCTAGATTTATGCCTAGTCCTTCTGTTTGCTTTTGGTCTACCCTCTTCTCCTCAGAGTACAGGTTGTCATGTCTAATTATTTCACTCTCTGTTGAGATTTCTGGCAACGGTCTCCTATACAATATGGGGTTTTTCGATTCTTTCAGAACCTCTTTTCTGAGTTCAAAAATATCACCCATAATCGGATCTCTACCACGTCGTCCTCTATTCTCCGATAGTGTTAGACGGAGTAGCAACGATAAAGCTTTTTGACAAGAGTCATTTTGTTCAGCAAGCATATCGTGTTTAGCTTTAAGGCTTGTTTCTGGCATGTCTAATATTTCATCAGAAGTTGGTCCAGTCGCGGCCAGGAAAATTCTTTGCATGTATTCAGGCTCCTGTCTGATTTTCTCTTTCAGATTATGCCCTGGTTTTGTTAGAGTTTTTCTCCCTGCAAGATCTATGTGTTCTCTGGCATAACTACTACTCTTTCTTTCACGAGATAGTGGTCTTGAATTTCTTTGATTAACTCTATTTCTCTGTGGAATGGGTTCGTCCCATTGATAAACTAATCTTTCTTCTCCATCCCACTCAGTTTCCTCACCTTCGGTGGTAGTATCTTCACCTCTGGTTTTAAACTGGGCTTTTCTGCTCATACTATTTAAAGTATGAACCAATTCATTAGCCAGCGGTATGTATTGAAGGCCAGGACTAGTTTCCTGAAAGTCTAACCTTTTCTGAGCACTAGGACCAGGTTTTTCTACATCAGAATAGTAAATTTCTGTGTCATGAGAATCTCTGCGTTTTCTTTGAGGCATAGCCGTGCCATCATACATAACTCTTGTTTTTCCATAGTATACTTCTATACTGGAATCTGTGGTTGGTTTGTATGTTACCTCCATTCCTGGCTCAAAAAGAATTTTAATTTTGTCTCCTTTCATTCTATTGTCATCAATTCGTCCTACAATGGCCCTTACATCTGCTGCTTGAGTGCAAATGAATTCCTGTCCATTATTTATTTCATAATCTCCTATATACCAAGCTTCATCTTTTTCCCTAGCTGCTTTTTGCTTTAGGAAAGTATCACGTTTTGTTATAGTGATACGGTATATGGATTCCTGATTAGGAGTCGGCCCTCCATTTAAATCAGGTGGTAATTGAGTCATTTGAGTCATTTATGTCTCTTACTTTTTTGGAAATGCAGACTAGTTAAACTTTTTATCCTCTTTCTTCGGGATTAGTTTTAATTTTTACAGATACTCTTTGGTTCTGCCGCGCGTTTTCGCTTCTCTTTCTAATAGAGCGTCCTCTATTATTTTTGCGAATAATACTGGGTCATTTCAATTTGATTGATTTGATTGCTTCTCATTTATTCCCGGTTTTACAATTTAAGACCGGCGAGCCCCCATGTAGAAGATTTTTATACGATTAATACCGTTCCAAATTATTTTACATCCAATAAGGATATATAAATAATCCCGCGGTAACTAAAGGCGCCCACTCCTTAGTCGTACTTCTAAGAGTTAGGTGAACAGTCTCTACAAATTCGTATTTTATTATAAAGATAATAGGAATTATAAATATAACAAATTTCCCCTTTGTAGTATAAATCTACCTTTTTAGGTACTCTTCTACCGTGTTCGCTACACAACAATAACCC
The DNA here is from genome assembly GCA_022828995.1 of Vimba vimba. NCBI lineage: Eukaryota > Metazoa > Chordata > Actinopteri > Cypriniformes > Leuciscidae > Vimba > Vimba vimba. The sequence goes on along the minus strand of CM040819.1, from coordinate 10,205,941 downwards.
TGTTGCTAGCTGCCTCTTTGGCTAGGCTGATAATCAATCAAACAGTGCATAAATTCTCTTTAACAGAAATGAATGCTCACCCTCTGGTGTTTTCTCCCGGAGTGGATCCTTTTGGTCCAGGGAAGAAAAGTGAAAGCGTACTCAAGAATTCCAAGTTCCAGTCAGATGATTATAATAAATGTTCAACAATATTTATTAAAAGAATCAAAATGAAAAGAAAACTTGTTACAGAATATAATAGAGTACTGAACTAACAGAGTGATGTTAGCTAGGCAATTAAGTCTTCTGGCTTCCTGCACCTAGGCTTCCTCCTGAGCTGTGGATTGCAAGGACGAGCAAAGATCCGTCCAGATTCCTTGCTTTATATATCCTTAATCGAGGTGATTACATCATATTCACTGTAAGAACAAATAAACTAAACATCACATGCACATCTGCTGATACCAGCTAGTCTGGTCTATTTTCTACACACACACATGACTGTCCCTCTTGAAAATACAATAGCTCCCTTGTATGGGAGAACACAGACCCTTGTCACTACTTTCTCATGTGACTTGCTAGAGACAGGGACGAACAAAAGACTTTTTCATTCAATACAATATGTCTTCACAGAGTCATGTGTTTTAGCAAATCAGACAATTCCTCAGCAGCTCTTACAGGTTTCTTATTGTGACCCTTTCTGCGTTGACGTCGAGTTTGAGGCGGGGTTGAAGTGAATGAAATGACACTTTCAGGTGGAGCTTCTTCACCTTTCTCCACAATCTCCACCTTTCCAACGGCGTGTTATGTAATGTTAACTTGGCTGAAGTGCCCTTGTCCCAAACAGGAGCAAATATCTGCATCAGTGTGTGGCTGATCTGTAGCAGTGTGTTAAACACACACCCATGCTGGTCACACCAGTGAAATGCAGAGGCAGACTATGAAAGTAAAATGCATCATTTAGCCTGAAGGAGAAGCCAAGCCCATCAGATCAGAGGCTTTTAAAACTTACATTGGTTAACCCAGGGTCATTATTTAATCCTGAGGTATGGTGTTAATCATGTTATCTTGTTAACACACCTTGACTTTTTGTGACAACATACTGTAAAGGTGGGGATGACACATTTAATAATGTATTACATTTAAGATCACATTGGGAACCAACCATTAAATAGTTAATTATAGTTTTTTTTAAGCTTAATTAAATTAAAAAGCAAAAAATCTAAAAATAAAATAATAATAATAATATATCAATTGTTTAGATTAGCTCTTGTGCCATCAAGCCCTGACCTCTACTTTTACATTTAGCACCACAATCTGGGGTTAACATTGCATCTGCAATGTGTTGTACCTTTCAAAGGGTTTAACCCTATAAAGCCTGAAATATGAAATAAAAGTCCGAAAAATATATTTTTTTAATTGAACGGTTCTTGAACCTTAACGGTTCTTGAACTCATACATCAGGCTTGTATGAAATATTTATATATATATATATTGAAGAGTTCAGATGCAAAAGCCTCTAAGTGCCATCTGAAATTTTCTTCTAGAATTATCATTTTTATCAAGCTCGTATATTTAAGTTCAATAATTTCACTTAAATGGCAATGCAAATTACCTATTAATGGTCATTTAAGTGAAATTACTTAACCTAAATATACAAGCTTTATAAAAAATGATCATTCCAGAAGAAAATTTCAGATGGCACTTAGAGGCTTTTGCATCTGAACTCTTCTCTTCATATATAATTTTATGCCCTTAACACCTCAAAATGTGCAATTTGGTGCAGTTGTTATTTCTTTGGCCAAAAAGTAAGATTAAATTCTAATAGCTTTTAATAAAAATCAATGAGATTTTTATAACAGCAATACAGACATACATAAAATGCATAAATATCAGTTGTCACTCTATAAATAATATAGTAAAATAAAGTATGCTAAAATAAAATAAAGTAAAATAAAGTTTTAATTGTGGGGCAAACATACAATGCAATGCAATACAATTTATGATTGAGAGATCGACAAATAAACATTCCTCAAAAGCCTGATGTGTCATATTTGATACTTGTATTTTTAACATGATTTTTCTTAAAACAATTATGTATGAATAATAAAGTAAACAAGTTAACCTACGTTGCTTCAGTTTAGTGAGTGTTTAAATATTAATAACACACTATAACAATTATTCTTACGTTTACTTTAAAAAGTATAAGGCATATTGTAGATTGTGCACAACAGTTTTATCCAGCAAAGTTTTGATCATGTTGATAAATTAGAGAACTTAGAATTTACTGTATCATATTTGATACAGTAGGCTTTATAGGGTTAAAAACACTGAAAGCACTCCACAGAAGTGAAAGCACATAAGCTATTTGACCTTACTGGTCTCTTTATGCACATGCTCTTACATGAAGGACATTCAATTAAGGACAGTGGAGCTCATGAATTTATATTTGAAAGTGAAATCATGTCTTTAGAACGGACGGAACTGACAATAAGCTCAGGGGCCAGTTTCACAAAGATAGACTTTGACTATGGCTTAGATATAGTAGATAGTCAGACTTCAGATAGACATCTAAATCAGACCGTTGCACAAAGCACTTAAGACTCTGACTATCTTAAGTAGGACTACACTGCAATGCATTCTGGGTAAAATAAGACACTTTTCAAAACAAAAAACATGGTGGATCGAGTAAGCGCATTCAACCGCTCAGTGCAGTTTACCCCAGCGGAAAATATGTGTTTGTTGGAGGAGTATAAATGACGGAGTATGTTTTTATGTTTCCACTGTTCGATCGCGCCCGTGCCTCTCTCTCTCTCTCTCTCTCTCTCTCTTTCTGACACACACACACACACACATTCCAGCATTGCAATCTTGACATCGCATCTTGTTATGCAGCGTTCACACCAAATGCGAATAAAGCGTCAAATCCGTGTCTAGTTCGACGCTTGAACATTTTGAATCCATTCGCGCGTCCAAGGCGAATAGGACGCGTGTATAAAGCGAGCGTTTGAAGCGAAATAGACGGACATTCAGAGCTATGACTCCACTATGACTCTACTAACGTTACCCCCTGTTTGAGCAGTCACGGTGTATTGCATTTCACGCATCGCCCGTGACCTGTATGAAAGGGAGCGTGTTGATCGTCGTAACGGCCCTAACAGTTACAAGGACATTTACTTGGGAATGTAGTAACAAGAAGAAATGTTTAAATTATGAGCCATTTTCCCTTTTCTTTTGGCAGTTTGTAATGTAACTGATTGTTACTGCTGGTTGCCAAGGTAACATAGAGTCTTAGACCTAAGTTAGCCTGGGGGTAAGGTGTCTAATTCTTTTGGTCTAAATTAAGTCAGTCTTTATTTTTGTGAAACAGCCTAACTTGCATTAGACTCTATGAGCAAATTTTAAACTTGTCTAACACTATAGACCGGTCTAAAATAGCTTTGTGAAACCGGCCCCTGTTATTAGTTATATATTTCAATGAGTCCATAGTGAAAGTGCTTCTATTTTGAAATTTATTATAATAATTCTCAAATTATATTATAAGCATAACAATATAAGAGAAAATTGCATAGAAAATTATTGTTAAATTGGATTTGACCTCTTGAAAAAAAAAAATATGGTGATCATGTTATCCTGTTTGTGAATGTTCCCAGAAGTTTTTGTGCTTCACTGGAAGTTGAGCTCTAAGAGGCCACAGGAATCTAGTCTACATATGCTGTTCTGTTAAAGCTAGGGTAGGCAATTTTCGGAGAGGCTAGCAATATAGCGAGTTAGCTTTGAAAGCATGAGATCCCGCCCTCCCTTCAGAGCGTCTCCAAAGCCACGCCTCCTTCAAAACAAATGAACAAGTCACGAGAGACGGCGTTAAACTACCCCATGTCTCAAAGCAAATAACATAATAATAATTAACATAAACACTTTAAGAGCTCTGACCTGTACCACCTGACTGCTGCAGATTCATTTCAGCGTTGATAGTGTTGCCATCGAAATGCAGAAATTCGAGTCACGACCCGCTCCGAGTGTAACGTCACGGGTTTCTATCTCTTCCAAATTACAGTAGTTACCGTAAAAGGCGGCTGATGTTTCGGTTGCAGCTCTCGGTGACTGACGTCTGTCTAATTCTGCATAGCATTAAACGTGCTGATGACGTGTGATGTCTGCGCGATGTGTGGAAATACATACGCTAATAGGCAGGTAGGACATCGTATCGTTGCATTCAGACCAAATTCAATGATTGGACGAACATTTTATGGTCCTACAGACGAGATATATATATATATATATATATATATATATATATATATATATATATATATATATATATATATATATACATTTAGACCACTTAACGTAGTTACAATCAGGATGTGAAGAGACTTTAAAACCAGCATAACAAAAAATGTTTCTGGAACAAATCGCCTACCCTGCCTTTAAGTGTCATCTGAAGGTGACAACATGAAGCTATTGTGTCAACATTTGAGCAGGATATGTTGTTATTAAAGAGTTAGAAACACACACACACACACACACACACACACACACACACACACACACACACACACACACACACATACACACAAACAAACTGTCTTTAATGACCTCTTAATGTCTATTGTAAAGGACATAAGGATACACGTCTTCAATGTCCTCTTTATCACTCTGTAAACAATGCTTATTCTGTTTGACTGTTCATTCAGATGACATAACTTTAACTAATCTGTTTTCAGTTGGCTATTATAGACAATTTGTAGTTTAAGGACCCGAATCTAACACCATAACTCAAAGGGACTTTCAAAACTCGACCTTTATACGGTTTCCAAAGCTTTTGCTCCGTATATGCTAGTGCAGGGGGCGTGTAGGATGGGAGGGCTTCAGCGCGGGTTATTATGGGTAAAGGAGTTCCTTTTGTAAGCTGGTTGATGGGGGAGAGTAGCAAAATCAACTACATATCCCAGTGTACAGCGTTTCTGTGCCTGTGAAAGCACATGACATATTTCCATACAAGAATAGAGGTGACCCTCCGTTCAGTCTGAGGAAGAGCAGCAGCACAGCTTTGTCGCACATCTCAACCTGCACAATCAGACCAGAAACATGGTGAGATTCGCATCCCTCCATTTTAGTCCTACACGATATTTTAGCATAATCAAATCAAGTTTTTTTTTTTTTTTTGTATTGCATGGTGGGCTTATTTGATCCTCCAAGGGTGATATTTAGTTTTTGATATCTGGATTGATTTGAACTCTCTGATCAGGAAACGATTTATTTTGAATCAGTTTAATAAACGTTTAACTGCCATTTCCGCGTTTGTGGGGTGTGTGTAATTGAGGTGCCATCTTTTGTACCCATTGGCGCTGTTATGTCGCAATTTTGTCAGATTGTATTTGTGAATACTTCGAAGTGGAAATTTTCGTCGAAGTTAACGTTACAGTCTCGCGCACATAGTGACGTTACCATGGTCGCGCGAAGCATCCGTTGCTTCACCGTTTCATTCATTCATTCATTCATTGAGGAGGATATAAATAGAAATGAATGAATTCCCATAACAATTATGTGCAACTAAATAATCAAATCTGCCACTTCTGATATATATATATATTTTTTTTACTGATTCCAGAGAGTTAGGCCTTTGTTCCATTAAATAGGTCATGCTATTGACGCCCGTGACTGTGTTTTGTTGCAGGCCGAGCCGATCCGAGTCCTGGTGACTGGCGCAGCGGGACAGATCGCTTATTCTCTGCTGTACAGCATTGCTAAAGGAGATGTGTTCGGCAAGGACCAGGTGAGACTGGGTTATTGCGTAACACCACACTGGGGGGAAATCTGCAAGTGGAGCAATCTGGATTTTAACCATGCTCTTGTGTTATATAATGTGTGATTAAAATATGCGACTCTTTTGATCCCTCAGAATAAGTCACTGGTTATTTATGCAGTACGTAATGCATGCATTGTGTGCATTGAACACTTGAAAGATTTCGTTTTTAGATTGTTTTGAACTGATAATTTGAAACCGACCAATACAGATACATGTTTATGATTTGATAAAACCATACAATTGATGCAGTGATTAATAGCCTAATCATATAGATGGCCTATAACAATAAAATAATCTTACTGAATATTTGATTGATAACAGCAAAATACAACAATAATGTTACTAGATATTTTGAGATATAAATATGGAAGCTTGTTTCTGCCATGGAAAAAATAAATAAAAAAGGTAAATGATACAAACTCGCATTTCTGAGAAATAAACTTGCAATTGAAAGAATTTTGTAATTCCGTGGCAGAAACAAGCTTCCATATTAATATCTCAAAACCTCTAGTAATTCTGCTCGCAATTGTGACTCTTTTTTTCCCCTCAAAACCGTGAGATATAAAGTTGCAATTGCGAGTTTCAATTCTGAAAAAAAGGTCAGCTCTCAATTCGTACTTTTTTTTTTTTTTTGTATGTTAGTTTATATCTTGCAACTCAGAGGGAATGTCAGAATTGCAAGATTTAAACCTACAATTGCAAGAAAATGTATGAATTCGGACTTTATAACTCGCAGTTGCGAGTTTATATCACACAATTCTGAGAAAAAGTCTGAATTGCAAGATATAAACTTTCAATTGTGAGAAGACAGAATTGTGAGATGAAAAAGTCGCAATTACCTTTTTTATTTTTTATTTGGGGTCGACAACAAGCTCCCATATATAAATGCAAATATATTTTTAAATAAATTTATTTATGGTATTGTTAGGTGCTGTTGTTTAGAGAGCCACCAAATGGTATTTGAGTCTTGAGCAAATATTGTGTAAATGTTTGGTCATGTTCATTAAAAATTTGTAATTACAACGTATATGTGTATATATACATCTCAATAGCTTAGCCTATATCACACATGTATTGTTTTATATTGGCATTTTATCAACCTCAGTCATATCGTTCCATCACTACTTCCTGCTTCGCTTGCCAAAATGTGCACTAATTTTAAACCGGAAATTCAAGAAAAGACATGAACGAAGTGTACTACTGAATGAGTATAATTGTATGTCCGCTGTCTAAAGTGTATATTATGCTGCACATATTCTGTTCTGAACATGTTTTCTGTCCGTGGCTGATAACATACAGTGTAACATACATGTTGTTTCTCTTTGCCTCCTTTGTCAGCCAATCATCTTGGTGCTTCTGGATATCACTCCCATGCTGCCCGTGCTGGATGGGGTCGTCATGGAGCTGCAGGATTGTGCTCTTCCTCTTCTGAGGGGTGAGGGGTTGCTTCTCTTGTTTTAATCAAACCTCATCACAGTGGCACAGTTTTCATCAGACTCCTAAAGGACACTTAGAGACTCTGTACGGCAACTTGGTTTATTTATAGCCAACATCTGGAATGTATTAAAATGCAGAAGAGCAAGCGTGACTCTGCAGAATGGGTCTGCAGCAGTAGCACACAAAAAAAACAGCATGTGGTACGCAGTGTTTGAAGAGCAGGGAGGTGTAACCAGCACCGACTGACCTTATTGGCTCGCACTGTGGGATAGACTCTGACCAATGGGAAACGGGATGGTGCCGCAACAATGGGAGGCGGAGAGGAGGAGGCCAAAGAACAACTTGTATCACAGAAGTGGTGCTTTGGTTGAAGTCCATTCTGATAAATAGATCTTTACTAACAGTCGTTCTGAAGATTAGCAATGAAATGAGCCAGTTCAAGGAATATCAAAAGCCTCATAAACGATTTATGGTGATGTGATATGAAAGTGTCAGGAGATAATGTCAGCACATGCTCCTGAAAAATAATGGTCTTGGTACAAACATAATGAGGCTGCATTTCCCAATACTGATGCTGAAATGTTTGCATGTGCAGTTTACGTGAGTTTATCTTTCAGTCACATGCATTTCTCCCATGCTTGATCAACTAAAATAGTCTACAACTTATTACAATAAACAATAAGAATATTTTTTTTCCTGGTCCAGTCCAATCAGGCAGTTCAAAAAGAAATGATTTAACTTAATTTTCTTTTTCTTTTTTTTTTACATAAAGCTTTTTTTAGCTACGAAAAAATAATGTATGCGTGTAATTTTAATTTGCAATAATAGCTGGAAAGATTTCTTGCCATGGAAATTTGTTGACCTAAATGTTACTCTGATACTATTTCTGTGTCCTTCTTCCCCCTTCACAGATGTGATTCCTACTGATAAGGTTGAGGTGGCCTTCAAGGACCTTGACGCTGCCATCTTGGTGGGGTCTATGCCAAGAAAAGAGGGCATGGAGAGGAAGGACCTACTGAAGGCCAACGTGGCCATTTTTAAAACCCAAGGTGAAGCACTGGAGAAGTACGCCAAGAAGACAGTCAAGGTAAAAGTTTTTGTGCTCACTTGATTTGCCGTTTAATTTTAGACAACAATGTGATAATTCGATACAGGCCTAATCAATCACTTGTCAGTATATTTGGTGTATGCTGTTATGGCGTTCAATTTTTCCGTTCTTTCCATAGGTGCTTGTTGTCGGGAACCCAGCCAACACCAACTGTTTGATCGCCTCCAAATCTGCTCCCTCCATTCCTAAGGAGAACTTCTCTTGCCTGACCCGTCTGGACCACAACAGGGCCCGCTCTCAGGTCCGAACCCCGCTGCCTCATTCACCTTCAGTTGTTATTCTGCTTTATTGAAGTTCTCTAAGTCTGTGTGCTTTCCAGAGCTGCAGGTAACTGAGCTTTTTTTTTGTCAAACTCAATGGCAGTGTCCCACATATAGCTTAGTTCTAGAGTAGCCATTTATTGGTATGTACTCTAAAATAGTTCATAGACCATCAGAGTGACTTCGGTGTTTATGTTGTGTGATCATCATAATATGCCATTTTAGAGGAACTTTTAGCCCTCCCTGCAGATAAGCACATATCACACACACAGGCCTCTTGCTCATCTGCAGTTTTCCTCCATGCCTGTAGGTGGCGATGCGTGTTGGTGTGTCCTCTGACAATGTGAAGAATGTGATCATCTGGGGAAATCACTCCTCAACTCAGTACCCAGATGTGCACCATGCTGTTGTCAACCACCATGGGAAGGAGATGGCAGCCTTTGACGCTGTGAATGACGAAAGCTGGCTGAAGGGTGACTTCATCTCCGTAAGTCCCAACATATGAACCACTTTTATTATCTAGGAGGATAATCTGAAAAGCCATAACCTGCTCACAAAAAAATAGACCAAATTGTGCAGCCCTACTAACAAGCACAGCAAACCTGGATTTTTTTTCTATGTGAGCTCTGCTTCATACATCGCTGCACTATTGACAATAGACATGAGCTTTAATGTGACCGCACCTTTATACATGACCTCTTGTATCTTATTGCTTTAATTTACCCATCTGTAAGTCTTTTAACTTCTGTATGGCAGACGGTGCAGCAGAGAGGCGCAGCTGTCATCAAGGCCAGGAAGCTCTCCAGCGCAATGTCTGCTGCCAAAGCCATCTGTGACCACATGAGGGACATCTGGTTCGGCACTCCTGATGTGAGTTTGCACCTCTGTGAACCCTTTACAGAAGAAGACATTTCCGTTTTTTCCTAAATATTTCCAGTTTATTAATGCTAAATCATTCTGTCTCTGAGCAGGGCGAATGGGTGTCTATGGGTGTCTACTCCTCTGGGAATTCCTATGGAGTTGATGATGACCTCATGTACTCCTTCCCTGTTAAGATCAAGGTTTGTCTTCATCACTGGAAGTTTTCAATTCCTAAACCACTGAAATAAATAATGCCCCTATTATGCTTTTTTAACATCCCGCCTTGCAGTTAATTTCATTGGTTAAGGTTACAGTGATGGGTAGGTTTAGGGATCAGTGTTTGGTGTAGGTCAGGCAATCAGGGCTGCGTTCAGCCCCGACAAAACGTTGCACAACGTTTTTTAAACAGAAACGGTGATGCGTTGAACACACTGTTCTGATGACGCAAGAGTTGCAACTATGGCAGCTGAGAAGGCCATTCTTTCTGTTCTTTGTGAAGAATTTTCAGAGCCTGATGAAGTCGGTATAAATGTGTTTAATACTACAAAATATGCCCAATGTTACAGTTACTGCACTTGCCGCCCAGAACAAAAGAGAACATCCCAATCGAGTGAAGGGATTGCTGAAACTGAAATAGAAGCATACATCTTACCTAATTCAGACTAAAACGCATCTATTTAGCCTCACATACTGACTTTATTTGTAGTTTACCCTGTATTTTCTTTCTCATTTTTAGGAAAAGCACTTAATTACCATTGTTTATTTCTATACCAAATGTCATACACTTGCAATGAAGCTAAAACTATAAACAACTACATCATTATGCTGATATCCTATATCTTTACAATAAAACTTACGACAAACATGTCTTCTAATATCCTCAGTTGTTGCGTATACCGAGCTGCATCGAAGACATTTGTAAATTACTTTCCTTGAACCCATTGTGCGAGTTCACTTTAATACTGCGTGCTTTATATACATGTTGCTGCTGATTGGACTGCAGTTCTGACACACCCACCAAACAAGAGAAAACGTATCTCAAACCCCGTTGCACACCGATGCACGCCGTTTCCAGGAAACATGACGTTCAACCCGGAAACCGTAGCAAAACGTTGCGCACCGTTTTGAACTTGAACGTGCCCCAGTACAGCGATTGACATGACCAATGAAATCTTCAGAATCGGCTGCAGGGCGGGATTTCTACTGAACTGAAAAAAAAAAAAAAATCAGACTGAACCATATGACTAATCAGAGCAGAGTAGGCCGATAACAATAGACTGAACATCTGACCAATCAGAGTAGACCAATCACAACTGCCTGAACCATCTGACCAATCAGAGCAGAGTAGACCAATCACAACAGCCTGAACCATCTGACCAATCAGAGCAGAGTATGTTCTCAGAAAGGAGGGGTTTAGAGACTGAATCCTTTATCAAACCGTTTTAGATTCTGGGGGAAAAGAGATGATGCAGCAATGTATATTATGAGAGAATTAAAGTGTTTTTTGGCCTTGGATGCATGTGAACGTATTGTAGGAGACCAAAACAAAATTAGAAACTTAAGAAATGGCATAATAGGGGCACTTTAATGAATAAATGAAATCAAAGCATTGAGTAGTTTAAAAATATAAGGTTTATAAGTTGTATGTAAGTACTGCTCATTTTCGTGTTTCTGTATGTCGACCACAACAGAACAAGACCTGGAAGGTGGTCGACGGACTCGCCATCAACGACTTCTCCCGCGGTAAGATGGACGCCACCGCCACTGAGCTGGTCGACGAGAGAGACACGGCACTCACCTTCCTTGGAGCGTGACTCACGACAACACAGCAGCCGTTAGACCTTTCCAAGTCCCCAAATCCCCGACTGTAACGTCCTGTAGATGTCACAGCTGACCCGTGTGTGTGTGTGGATATTCATGTATCTGAACATGTGCGTGCGTGCGTGCGTGTGTGTTGCTTCACCAGAAACGTTTGCAATGTAACTTGCTCTGCTTGAAGTGTCCGGGGCAACGCCTGAAGGAAAACATTTCCAATTAAACTGTTACGCACATGGTTGTCCTGACCAAAATAATGATCATCTGTCATGCAACAATAAAATGCCATGTGGAAAATAAATGTCAGATTTATTTGGATTATGTTGTTCTCATGTAAGATCATGTCCATCTCATCTCTAGCTATGAACACACAAAAGTTCAAAATATTAAAATATATATATGTAAAAAAGCTTCTTGAATATTTAGCTCAAAATTATTGTGTAAAAATGTTGCCATAATTGGCTCCAGGAGAAAATGGTTAACCTATTTCCACCACATAAGAAAAACAATAATGATTTGGTAAATCCCAATTGATGTAAAAGTTAAAGATTCGGATATATTCTATATAAATATTACGTCATATTTGAGAGATGAAAATTGAAAATTAGGACATACAAAGTCATAAATATGAGATAAGAAATCATCTACGACAGTTTAAATTATGATTAAGTAAAATGAGATAATTTCGATTTTTTTTCATATAAAAGGTGCAATAATGGCATCAATTAAAAAAAATATATACCGGTATATATAAGAAATTTCGAGTTTTCGTTTTTTTTTTTTTTTTTTTCGACTGTTATGTCATAATTATAACTCTCAATTTCGACTTTCATAAATATGACTTACTTGGTCATAATTTCTAATTTTATGTCATAGTTGTGATAAACTATGATTTAGCAAAGCATGATTTTTTTCCTTATAAAACTTTTATATAAAATAAAAGCACGGATAAAATAAAAGTGTATTGTGTGTTTGTTTGCAACCCTAACCAAGAGATGGCGCTGTTTCACATGCTTACTCTGTCGAACGCCATCAACAAATAGCTGTTATTTGATTGGTCGAGCCAGGTCGACCCCTGCTCTGATTGGTCCGTGAACACACATCATTCCCACACAACGATTTCTTATGACACTTCCGCCCTTGAAGCAGCGTGTTGTGCACTGGACGTAAGTATCCTCGCATGGCTTGTCAAAAAATGAGCAAAGCAAGCCTGTCTGCTGTCTAGATGTGCTTGAGTATTGTAGTTCCCCAACCCCTAAACCACTATCTGTGTGGGCAGTGCTTGTGTTTGCTTGCAAGGGGCCACTGAGCTTGGAGTTCTTGTAGGGCAAAGTTCCTGACAGATTTAATCCTATCAACTGGAAAAGGAGGCTATTTGTGACTTTTGTTGTGTTTGGACAGACAGAAGCAGTTATTTACGTCTGTATTAGCAGAAAAAGATTACTCCCCTCTCATGCCATTGCTGTGTGCTGTATCAGTAAAACTCACAGTCAACTGTAATTGTTCAGTTGTCATTTAAAGGGGGCTTTAAAACAGTAATTGCGTTCAAAACAGCTAGAAGAATCACGAAGTGCTAAAACAACCTTAACGTGGGAAAATGACTAAAGTGGCATGCTTATGGAAGTTTCCTATGGAATGCCCAAACCTCAAAAATAAGAAATAAATAGACAAATGAATGTAAGAAGAGCATAAATAAATAAATATACAAATAAATGTGTATTTATACTATTTCCGTATTTATGTATCATATTTTTTCCACATTTTTTCATTTATACATTTATTCCCACATTTATTTATATATCTGTTTATTTCTACATTTATTTATTTATACATTTCTTTGGCCATATGGTAATGAGAGGGCGTGTTTTGCCTCAGACATTAGCAATTGAGCTCAGAGTGGCAACGGCGAAGCTTTGAGGCCACTGTGACACTTTGTGGTGTGACCAAACAAATTGCAAAAGGTTTGCGGACATGCCTTTGCAAGTCACACAGGGAATGAATGACTTAAAGATGGGCAATATAGCCATAAGATAGTATAAAAAGCAATATTCAGTAAACTTATTAAAAAAGCATACTATGTACAATCAAGCAGAAGAGCTCAGAATATGAACGTAACAAGCTCAATTGCATGATAAACGTTTTCCTCGCATATAAAACCATAGAAAATGCTTAACGTGGCTTAATGGACTAAGATGGTGATATTGAAGTACCAAATTTAGTATACAGATTGTTAATAAGATGTAGGCCTACTATGTACAGGAAAGCAGATGCATTAAGTCACATTTATAATGGTTTTCTATGGGAGGAAAATGCTTAACGTGTTTAAGCTCATTGCTTGCATATTCTAAGTTATTCTGCTCATCTGTATGCTTTATTAATAAGGTGTGTGCTTAATTTGGTCATCCAATATCACTGTCTTAGTACATTAAGCCATTAATTGTTTTAGTAATCAAGGCCGAATCAATGTGAGTATCATATTGTGTTGTTTTAGATCATATAAAGCCAACTGCAGTTTTATTGGTTGTGAATAAAGTAATATCTGATTTGTCATTGACAAGCAGCAGCGTTTTATCTTGTGCTGTAAGAGAATTCTTGAAAATGAATTGTGAGTTTGCGGTTGCACTTAACACTCTGAGCTCGATTGCAATGTCTGAGATAAACCACGCCCTCCTCATTACCATATGGACAAAGAAATGTATAAATTAATGTGAAAATAAATAAAGGTACACATAAATACATACAGTATAGAAATAAATAAATGTATAAATAAATAAATGAAAAATAGAAATGTGGGAAAAATACAATATACATAAATAAGGAAATAAAAGCTATAAAAACATTCATTTTTAAAAAATATATTTGTATATTTATTTATTTATTTATTTATTTATTTGTACATTTCTTTGTTGTTATATATATAGAGATTATCTGGGCAGCTTTGGCATTACTTAGTTTCCACTAAAAAGGAATAAAAGTAATTCCAACTTTTTTTTGAAAACGGAAAATAAAAAAATAAAAATAAACTACAATAGGCTAGTATCTCGATACTAAAACAACAGTTTCTAAACAGTTTTGAGTGTGAACGCGATTCACTGAACAAGAATTCTCATTCACAACCAAGACAGAATGGAGGCGGAAGAATCATTGACAGACACAAACACAATTAAAATGTCACAAATTCAATTAAGAAGAATGACTTTTTTTGGGTAAACTCTGTGTTTTTTTAACGAATCGGATTCACTTTATTACAAATAATTTTACCAACAGAAAAGGGGAGTGGACGAACGTTTTAGTGAACGAATTCAGAAGATTCCAGTCAGTGGGATCGGATGAATCAAAATCCCAGCACAGTCAGATTTGAGAACGCGTTCTATTCGAACGTCCAGCGCTCAGTCAGAACGCATCAGTGTCTCAGGTGTCAACAGCGTCCAGTTCTTGCTGCACGTGACAAAGCGACGGTGAAGCGATTAATAATTCAACTGACACATTAAATACTGTACCTGTAAGAGTTGTTCACTTTTTCTGGACTTTTTCTGGACTCCGTGACGTGACGTGACGGGTGGGCACTGGGCAGTGCTGGAGTTTATTAAAAGAATCGTGCGCTATTCTCTCTCTCTCTCTCTCTCTCTCTCTCTCTCTCTCTCTCTCTCTCTCTCTCTCTCTCTCTCTCTCTCTCTCTTTGCGCATCTCCTTCAGCAGCGGTTCGGTCATTGCAGCAGTGCGTTACAAAGCCCTGATCGGGTGTCCTGAGCATGACAGTCTGTGAATGTGTCCGAAATCTCATCTGATCAGGCTGTACAGAGGCTTCACTTCGAGTTCGGATGCTGCACTTTGTTTGTTTAGAACACTTTGTAGCTTTTCTTTTTTAGTGTCTGAGGTTCTCAAAGCATCTTGTTAATGCTACATTGAGGCTGTTGTAGTTTTATGCAGTGTAATAGAAGGAACCGTACAACAGTTGATGATTTGGACCTTTCTAGACTTGTGAAATCCATTCAGGATTGATACTGTTTTTTTTGGGGTTTTTTTAATCTGGGAGTTGTCAGAAGTTCTTGAACATGTCTTTTGTTGCTGGTAAGTTTTTTCTTCATAGCCTGCTGTGGTGGTACAATGATGTTAGATGATAATAATGCTTCTATGATATATGCATTATTTACATGATACTCATGCTACTTCAGAGAACCGAAAACCATGGTTGGACAAAATATTCCTAGGAATGATAATAATCATCAGTTTTTAATGTTGGAAGTAATGTTTTCTGTTCCTTGTGTTTTCATGTCAGATCTGTATAGAAGCAGCTCTAATGCAGGTATGGCGGAGTTTCAGGAGAAGCTGAGATTGCAGCATGAGAACTCCATGCACACAGAGCTGGAGAAGCTCCTGACCACCGCCAAGACACCGGAGGCGGAGGTGAGATCCTTGTCCCGCAAACTCGTTTGAGGTGACAAACACGTCCTAGTGGTTCTTCTGTCCTTATATGCATTTCTAATGCCCAACTGGGTATATCTGGGTACACATGTGCCCAGATATATCATCACACATACGTTTACCTAGCAGAAAGGAAACATGCTATAGACTTATTGTTTTAAGGGTCAGTAACCAAACTTGTTTTCGCCACTGAAAAAACAAAAAAAACGGTAATTGCGACTTTTTATCTCACAAGACTTTTTTTCTTGCAATTGCGAGTTAGAATTGCATGATATAAACTTGCAATTGCGAGTTATAAAGTCAGAATTGCGAGATATAAACTCACAATAACGGGTTATAAAATCGCAATTGCGAGTTTTAAATTTCGAATTGCATTATATAAACTCGGAATTGCAAGTTATACATTCAGAATTGCAAGATATAAAAATGCAACTGCGAGTTATAAATTCAGAACTGCGAGACATAAACTTGCAATTGCAACTTATAAAGTCACAATTCTGAGAAAAAGTCACTCTTTTTTCCACTCAGAATTGGACTTTATACTGTTGTAAACCCAGTTCTCTGAAACATCGAGTGGAGGGATCCACCTATGGGAAGGGCATCGGTACCTGACCTCATGCACCAGCCAATGTCCAGCACGCAGCCAATGCCCAAGGCCAAGCCAAGGCCCCACCCCCTTACCAGAGAGCATATAATGCCTGCATGCGCTGCTGTTCTCCAGTAAGTATATTCCCTTCTCGTGCGGCAAGCGGGGCAAAGCTGGTGGATCTCTGTGCCCAATGTTTTAGAGAACCGGGGTTACGACAGTAACCTATTGTTCTCTTTCATCATCTCATGTTTGAGATCCACCTATGGGAGAGACATGGACAGCTCCCTGTTTCCCCAGTACACTCACAGTGAGGTTCTGTAAGTCAGTGAAGGACGGTCGCCCCAAGGAGGCGGTGTCTGACACGTCCCATAATCGTGCACCTTGCATACCTGACGCACACACATAACTGCTGTGCAGGACATGAAATATGTAAGAGGCACACACATGAAAATAAACCCTGCAACACATATATACACACACCCAGGCAGGAATGTAAATGCTTGCTTGGTGATATGAATGTGCGTAGCTTGACAGCCCATTCACCCTTTGTTCCTTTACTCCAATGTGTAATTGGAAAGAAAAAAGGGTCACTCCCTTATATTCATACGCCAAACCTATAGCTTCCACAAGCCAATGTGAGAGGTAATGCTTAGATATGGGACTCCCCCTGTGAGGGGGTGCCCATGAAATAAACAGCTGGTCGCTCTTCCGGAAAGCACTGGTCCTTTAGCATTTAGCCTCTTATCCTCCGTGGAGGAAAAAGGTGGAGGGTAAAAACAAATCGTTCCAACACCTACGATGTGAACGAAACACGTTTAGCTGATGCCAAGAACAAAGCCTGCATTATGGAAATGGCGTTCGGTAGCGGGGGGTTAGGTGGAAGCACAGAGGGCGTCTGGTGCGGCGCAGGCTTTCTAAGAAGGCAAAGTTTGAAAGCCTCGTCCTCCTTATTCTTGACATCGCAACGCTGTTGCATTAAAGTGACGGCAGGAGCAAAGAAAGCCCGGCCAGGCTCAACCGGCACTCCAGCGATGCGCCACTTTTCACTATCAGATAGATGAAGCCACAGTTACGTTCTTTTGACGGGCATTACCTAGAACGAGGCCATTAATAGTGACAATCTCCTTCCAGAGAGCGCACGTCCCTTTCTCCCGTTGTTCTCCCATGTCGACCAGGAGCTCGGTCTGGTAAGTGGAAAGCAGGGTGGAGAAGTTGCATGCTCTTACAGCCAAGGCCGAGGCTTTATAAGAGGCCTGGTCACCCATGCAGAGAGTTGGCATATCCTTAACATCCAGACCCGTGAGACCGTGTTTGAGGTCGGACGGGTCTCCCCAGCAATGTTTAATGTGTTTAGCACACGTAGGGAGGACAGGGAAAAACTACTTTGTAGGGCCGGGAGAGGGTCCCAGGAGTTTCCCGTTATAGACGTCCCGCTCTTGGTCAGAGGTACTTTGAGGGGCCGGCCATTTGATTTTGAGGTGAGCGGCCGCTCGCTCACAAACCTCAAAGAGGACCGATCGGGGTAAAGCCGCGGGAGTTTCTTGGCTACAGTACTCGGGGAAGTCAGTTACCTCTTTCAGTGTGTTTAAGGCCCATTCACACCTCACCACAGTAAGGATGGGAATCCCTAGCGGCGATGAGGGCGCCGCACGCGGCTGGTTGTCCCCGGGGGTAGCTGTTTTGGTTTTAGAGAGAGCCATTGAAGAAATAAACGAATAATCCAACAGACAGGCAGCCGTAGAACAGGGGGAAAAAGCGAAGGGAGCAAGAAGGGCAGCGAGCGTCAGCGGCTTGCAGTAATTACTTCAGCTAACCAGGCTGATGGGACAAACACGTCCTGCGGAGGCTGATCCAAAGATGTTCTCCTGCAGATAATAGTGAAGTCCATAAAACCACGAGCTGAGTGTAAAATATCCCAGAGATCGCGAGAAGCGAATGACACCTGGAGAACAGCAGCGCATGCAGGCCTTATATGCCCTCAGGTAAGTGGGTGGGGGTTTACTGGGCACTGGCTGCGCGCTTCTGCCTGTCTAGACAGACTTGGTGCAATCGGATGCTTCTGCTGAGGTCAGGTACGGATGGCCTTCCCATAGGTGGATCCCGAACACGAGATGATGAAAGAGAACCTATTTTTTACCTTGAAAAGTTTGAAAATAATGATTATGAAGTGTAATCACACATTTTATTACTGTTTGCTTGATGGTTACACCAATTTACTTGCTTTTAGAGCCATTAAATTAAACACATTTTGAAAATAGTATGTATGTTTTTCAAAAATGCATGTAACTAACAAATTTAAAAAAAGTTTATATTTCTAAGAATTTGGTACATGCATTTTAAACATTTTTTTTCAAATTATATACATATTTTTTTATCAGAAAACATTCGTTGACATTAATATGACTAACAAACTAAACTCATTTGGAAGTGATTCATTCGAAGTCTTGTGCACATATTGGAAATCTATTTTATGCAGCCTAGTTTTGAAATGTTTATTCACAATGAATCCGCTGTTAATAATGTGATCAGTTATGGCACACACAGCATGCAGACTTACTCATGAGTTTTTTATGAAACTGTGACCTAATGAAGACAGTGAACCTTAATTACTGTCTGTCATCCCATGATGAAGCACCAGAAGGTTTAGTCTAAAGGTTAAAGGAGACTCTTCAGAGTATTAATTATGCTTTTATGCTGCACAGTGTTGTACAGAGTAATTAAGAATATGATTAATCACACATCCGTAACTCTATAAGGTATTGATTCAGTGTTATAAAGCATTCAGATTCAATATTCTAAAGCATTTCATTAATTTAATAAACCATTAAATGAATATTCCAGGTTTAATGCAAGTTCATCTCATGGAGTAGTGTTCAGTTTGTAAAAACAAAGGAAAGATTTGTATACTCTGTACAGTAATGCACTTGCAATGGCAGTCTATGGGACAAGAGTAGTTTCTAGATGTAGTTTCTATTCATTGGTCTGGTCGACATAGTTTAGGCCGACAGCTTCCCAATACCTTCACAGTTGTTAGCCTGACTAGTGCGACTCCGGTGACTCTTTTTCACTATTGGCCCTGAAACAATACAAATGATTGAATATTGAACATCAGGATATAGAGCTTAACATTCTACCAAAACAAGAAAGGAAAAAAATGAACTGTAATCTGCGTATTTGTGCTCTTGCAGATCTCCAGGAAGGACTTTGAGGGCTTCAAGAAGCTCTTTCACCGTTTCCTTCAGGAGAAGGGACCGTCTGTTGACTGGGCCAAGATCCAGAGACCACCCGAAGACTCGGTGAGACAGATGAGTGCTTGGATGAGGAATTCAAAATGAGATATTAAGATATACAGTAGTGGCCAAAAGTGATGTCTGGAGGGGATATTTGTTTTTAATGACTCAAATATGAAATCAAAATATGAGGAAAGAATGTCATATTTAAAGGTATAAGTATAAAGGAAGAACAAAACCCAAAACTTATATGACAAAATTATTTGGCAAAAAAGAAAAACTACAGCTACAGGTTTTATTTTACTATGCAAAAAGAAACAAACTCAAAAGCATACATTTACTACAACATTATCAATTATTAATAATGTATTGGTTCTCTCTTGATTTTGCATGTGTTCATAATTTTTTTGAATGACAGCCTGGCCAAAATATTTTGTCTACACAATTCTGCATGTTTCATTTGACTTCAAGCACAACTACACAATATGATTACAAAATCTTTAACACAATTTTTAATAATATTTGAATAAAGAGTTAAGATGTCAAATTTCCTAGGCCACTACTGTGTGTATATATATATATATATATATATATATATATATATATATATATATATATATATATATATATATAAATAATTTATATTAAAATAGATATTGCTTCAGCAATGCTACATATATTATAACCAGTGTTATTTTAGTTTTTATTTTAGTTTTATTAATATTTTGAATTAGCTTTTATTTTTATATTTTTAGTTTTCATGTTCATTTTTGTTTAATTTTTAGCAATTTCATTGTGCTTTTGTCATTTTATTAGGTTTTTAATATTGCTATTTATTTTTATTTCAGTTTTATTTTTTAGTTAGTTTTAGATTTTATGAAGTTATTTTGTTTCCAGTTAATTTTAGTTATTCAACTTAAACTTATTTTAGTTTATTGCCAAGGCGACATTTCTGATTTTTGTTTAAAGTTTTCAAACTAATATTTATATTTTATTTTATTTCAGCTTTATTTCAATTAACAGAAATGTTAGTTTTAACTAACGATAATAACTCTTTAATATATATATATATATATATATATCTTTTATGAACACAATGAAATCTTTTTTCATTTTTTACTTCAAAACCAGCATAAAATTATTCCCAATATTTGTTTCCTTTATTCTTTTCTTTTTTTTAATTAGTGTTATTTAGTATTATAGATATGTACATTTTAGATGTAGATTACATATAATGTAATCCAACTTGAACAGTTGTCCTAAATAGATGTCCTTTTTATAATACAAAATTATAAAATATTACATATTTTTTTACATATACATGTGCTTGTATGTGTTACATGGCCCCCTGAACAGCGAGAAAGGGAGAGCAGCAGCAGCAGCATAACTTGCTTGTGTATGGGTGCTTTATCAAGCCCATGACATTTCCCTGTTGGTTCCCTCCCCAAATAACCCACGGCCCCTCTACAAACACTGAAGGTTAAACTATGAATAGCACTGCACTTCCAGCATCCCACAACTTTGGCTGACATTTCTTTTCACACAGCCGTTGTGAAACTCATGTTACAGCACGTAGTAAAAGTTCAGGCTGATCTGAAATCAGCTCCATTAGATCGACACTCATCAGACCCATTACGAAATAAACTTCACGGCTGCTACTAGATCAGCATTGAGCCTGTGATGGATTTTTTAATTAATCATAACTAACATTTATTTTTCTTGCAGGAAACACATTCATATGCTTGTGAATCTTAAATGTTTCCAAAACCTTTGGTTGAAAACTCGTGACTTTGAGTGTGTGAGTGTAAAAATAATAAATAGGGGATATGAAACTAGACAGATGTCCAGGTTTGAAAACTTGTGTTTAACAATGAAGTAATCAAGAAAACAGAGTTTGCTTCCACCTAGTAACAGAAGGGTTTGCCTAAGAACCAATCAAATTGTAGGGAAATTATGTAATGTGTCATGTCATTTTCGCCATGCTCCTATTCTATAAAAATTCACTCTGAAATTTGTCTGAGATCCTTCGGCCGTGATTAAAGCATATTCGAAGGCATTGTCTGTCGGTTATTATTGCTGCGCAGCAAGTTAGTTAGTGGAACAAGTTAGGGTTAGGAAACTCGAAGCCAGCTGTCAACTGTAGACGCAGAGCTAGAGTATATAAAGATTATTAAGTGTCGACTGTAGACGCTTGGGTGTCGATTGGAGACGCCCCAGGTAATTAGGTTTCAGGTACGTAAGAAAAATCTACCACAAGGCATAAAGCATAATTCTCAATGGTTGTAGTTCAGTCCTCACGCGCTCATTGGCTGGATGCTTGATCGGTCAGCTGTGTATATGTGCATGGCATTTTCACAACCGACGTCTCAAATGTTTAGTTTTGTTGGCAGACGTTCAGTCAGGAGAGAGGCGGTTTGAAACCTTATATTTGGCCTGTGCTTTTAACAGTCACCTTGAGTAAACTTCTTATAAAGGGGTTATATAAAGAGAAATTGATTTGATAAATGCAGTGTACTGTATAGAACAGGAACTCTTTTATAAGCTTCTCTCCAGTCCAAAAACAGCATCTATTGACATTTCAAGGTATATTTCTGGTTCAGTACAAGTTAAGCTTGATCACCAGAATGTGTGGCATAAATGTTGACTACCACAAAAAAGAAATTTGGCCTTATCCCTCCATTTAAAAGAAAACAAGTGACAGTGAAAGTGAATTGTGCCGATTTGTGGAGAATTTGAATGCAGAAATGTGAAGCTTATAAGTACTTAAAGGGGTCATATAATGCCATTTTTGTACAAGCTAATATGATTCTTTAGGGTCTAAATTAAAAGTTTGTAATATACTTTAAAAATTCTCATTAGTATTGTAAGACAGAAACAAAACAGCCAAAAACAGCTCTGTTTTCAGCACGCCGTTTAAGTGCATGTGTCTTTAAATGATAATGAGCTTTGCTCACCCCGCCCCTCTGTTCTGTGCGTACACCGTTTGTTAACACAATAACCATAACGCGTTGTTCATTATAAACGTGGGATTATGAATTATATTACATAGTGAATTACATAGAAAACATGCCGTAATGTACCCTGAGTGTAAACTTTAGCCGCATTCATCGTGAAGCGTGCAAGCGATTTGCAAAGATTAATATAAATATTAATATAAAGGTTATTAAAACGTTACACTCACTTGTTTTCTGGAGGTGCTGCAAGAACACGAATAGTTGGTACCGATCCTTTTTTCAGGAGCAGCTTCTTAGCAAAACCAGCTTTATACTGACCCTCGTTTGTATAAGTCTGGTGTGTGAAATGATTCGCGCAAACATGAAAGCATTGACGTTGATCGTGGGGAATATTCCCTTCGAAAACAAACTCAGCCACTGCGTCTTCAGCGGTTCGGATTTAGGAACATCAAAATGATGCTGTGTTCCTTATTACACCCAAGAACAGAACACCACAATCGCTTAGACGACATTCTGCTCATAGACAGTGCTCCAGCGTATCAACAATGACCGCCGGTCCGCGTGGACTATGATTGACAGCTCGCTCACGAGCGAGGGCGGGTCTGTGTTGAAACGCTGCTGTCAATCAACAATCGTGGGAGGGGCGTCGATTTTGTGACGTCACAAAATCGAACGGCTTGATTTGAGATGGGGGAAAACATATAAGAAGATTTAAAAAAAAAAAAACACTGGATGGATTTTATCATTTTATGATGGTTGTGTACAGGCACTGCCAACACACATTTCAGTACAATCAACTTGTAAAAGTGCATGTACCATTATATGACCCCTTTAAATTATTTCTTCCTAAGCTGTAAAGTGTTTACATCATCATTTTAGGGTCTATACTATGTTTATTATGCGATTTTCCCACACTAAAATCATATTGACAAGCAGTATACAGTTAGTATTTTAAAGTCATTATGAAATCATAATGGACTGTTCTTGTTTTTTTATGGAATATTGCAGTTTATTTTAAATGATTTATCTGTACACATCATTTTTTTTATAAATTCATGTGCCTCGTAATCTTTAATCAAAAAAACTTCCTCTCCCTCTTGCAGCTCATTTCATCTCTTCTCAGATGATGCGTTAACTGGCGTGAGGGCGGAGCAACCTGTCACTCACATGAGATCCACCAATAGCAAACCACAAACTTCCAATACATTTTTTCTTGTTCTTAAAGCCGTTTCGCTTGGATAAATGTCACAATAGGGAAGAAAAGACTATCGTAGCTTCTGCGTCATGCCGACTTAATGTTTACGAATTGGCACCACTCTCTTCCATTATAAGTGTAAACAAGATTTTTTGCTTTTAAAAAAAGAAAAGTTAAGAAATTAAGTGGAAGTTAATTTTGTGCTAATCAACATTATGCCACAAATGCTGTCAGTTAATCTTAACTTGTTTATATTGTAATATTTCTTTAACCTAAATCAATTTGTTTTTGATGCAAACTGGTAGAGTAAAGACTAGACTTGTGGACCACAAGCAATAAAACGGCAACTTGCAGAGTCATTGGACTTTGACATTTTTGCCTTGACAGCAGTGAACTTAATTCAACAGTTGTCACTGTGTTGAAACTCCTGTAGGAAGACTTACTTTACGCAATTTTTTATTCATGCTTTTTTTATCTGAGGTGGATGTGTGCGCAGATCTAGATCTGTTGCAGGCTGGAAGCTCGTATTAAAAGCTTCACACCCAAATTCTGAGAGATCTGATCAAATCAGCTCATATTTCATATAGAATAATACTGTATGTAAGTCTCAGTCTCTCAAAGCTCTCACAGCGCGCTGCTCTTCATGTCATGATCTCGGGGTTAATGACTTCTGATTTTTGGAGTTTAGTTTAAAGGGCCAGCTCTGTTTGACTGGAGTAAATAAACCCTGGACTGAAAAGTGAAATAAACATCTATCAAAGGTCTTTCTCGCATCATCTCTGAGGTGAGAAGGACAAAGAGGCAGAATTCAGATAATTAACTGTCTTCAGTCCACTCCACACAAGCTTTCTGTTTCCTGAAAAAAATATTAATAATAGTGTGTTTCCTAGATACTGATAAATATAATAAAGCTCAATGGACAAATGTTATGGTTTACACGTATGGTTGATATGGTTGTCTTTCACTCCCTCATTGTTTCTCTCACTTCAACAGATCCAGCCCTATGAGAAGATCAAGTTGAAGGGTCTTCCTGCCGATGTGGCCTCCAGCCTTAATAAGCTGGCTGTGGTGAAGCTCAATGGAGGTTTGGGGACCAGCATGGGCTGCAAAGGACCCAAAAGTCTCATCAGCGTCCGGAATGAGAACACTTTCCTGGATCTGACTGTACAGCAGATTGAGGTATTACATCACACATGCTTCCTGCAGTTATTAATAACAAGAGCATTACTGATTTACAGCAAAAACTGGTGATGAGATTGTCACGTTAAACACTTAACTCAAAAGTTTGGGGTTGGTAGGTTTTTTTAAATTTGTTTTTGAAAGAAAATATATTAAAACAGTAATATTTGGAAATGTTGTTATAATTTAAAATAGCTCATTTCTATTTGAATATATTGTAAAATGTAATTGCTGTGATCAAAGGTGAATTTTCAGCATCATTACTCCAGTCTTCAGTGTCACATGATCCTTCAGAAATCATTCTAATATGATGATTTGATGTTCTAGAAACATTTCTTAGCATTATCAATGTTGAAAACAGTTGTGCTGCATAATTTTTTGTGGATACATTTTTTTCTGGATTCTTTGATGAATAGAATATTCAAAAGAACATCATTTATTTTAAATAGAAACCTTTTGGAACAGTCTTTACTGTCACTTTTGATCAATTTAATGCATCCTTGCTGAATAAAAGTATTTATTTATTTAAAGACCTATTATGCGTTTTTACATTTTCAGCTTTCTTTAGTGTGTGATGTTGCTGTTTGAGCATGAAAAAGATCTGCAAAGTTACAAAGCACAAAGTCACTAGAGCTGGAGTTATTCTCTATATCAGTGTCACTGTTTCTGAACTCCATTGGAGTCTTGAGTTTTCTTGTGGGAACAAACACGACAGATAATTTCTAATTCCCGCCTGGGGCATATGCAAACAAAACACACACACACACACAAAAAACGAGCCGAGACCTGGTTAAGTTGCGATAGTAATGTGTTGAAACTCACAGTAAGGGGTGTGACATTTCACAAACATGCTCGAAGTGGTTGACCAATCACAACACACTCGGCCAGCCGACCAATCAGAGCACATTGTTCTTTTCAGAAGGAGGGGCTTCATAGAGACAGGAACTAAACAGAGCGTTACTGACAGACTGAGAAGAGAGGTGCTGCAACAATGTCAAATATATGAAAAATGTTTGTTTTTTTACAGTCAAGCATGAAAACCTCTTCTAGTTGGACACCAAACTTTGTAAAATAAATCTTACTGACCCCAAACATTTTTGCAGTTAGCATTTCTTTAAGTTTTTATAACTGAACAGAACTGAATTGTGTGTAACTTCAGAACAGTGGATGATGTGTCATCTAGTGGGTTTAGACATTTCTTTGGATTATTTGCAATCTATTTAAGATGATGTAAGACCCTGTTTGCAGTTTCAGACCTTGGTAAAAGGTTTCCCTCTGTGGCAATGACCAATTACCCCAGAGTTGCATAATAACAGTTTTTTTTCCCACATGAAAAAATAAAAGAAATTCACAGTAATGTCTTGAGAAAAACTATTTTGTTATGTAATAAAAAAATACCTATGATATTTTTACATTGAACTGGCAACCAGTGCTTGGCTTTTTCTTTTTTAAGATTTTTGCTCCCGGTTTTGAGAAGAATGTATTTTAACATCTAGAATAATTTAATTGAGTGACTTAATGCCATCATATGCTCTAATGTAATGGTCATACAGTAATATACATATATGATATTTATATTAAAAATCAACTAAACAGCAAAAATAAAGCGACTGGAGAATTTTGGTGTGTGGAATTAAATATCTCAGCTGAATCTCTCTCTTTCAGCATCTAAATAAGTCGTATAATGCAGACGTGCCCCTGGTGCTGATGAATTCCTTCAACACAGATGAGGACACTAAGAAGATCTTGCAGAAGTACACACATCACCGCGTCAAGATACACACCTTCAACCAGAGCAGGTACACACATCCTTATCCAGGCCAGTGAGAAATACCAACTTACTGTATTTTCTGGAATCAAAGGCACAGTTTTTTATCATCAGAAACATGCAGAGACTTGTATTCCAGAGCGATTTAAATAATACAATTCACAATCACCCATCAGTTCTCACAATAAAACATTAGTAATTGAGGTATTTCAAAATTGCTTGACCCAATTGCTTGGCCACAGCTTTGTGGGTTGTCAACTTGTCTATTTTCCGCTCCTGCACAGGTATCCCAGGATCAATAAGGAGTCTTTGTTACCAGTGGCCACTAACATAGGCCTGACGGGTGAGAATGAAGAAGCCTGGTACCCGCCCGGGCACGGGGACATCTACGCCAGCTTTTACAACTCTGGCCTTCTGGACAAGCTCATCGCTGAAGGGAAAGAGTACATTTTTGTGTCCAACATTGATAACCTGGGCGCCACGGTGGACCTGCACATCTTGAACCACCTGGTGAGCCAGGCCAGCGGCAAACGCTGCGAATTTGTCATGGAGGTCACCGATAAGACACGAGCTGATGTGAAGGTGAGGGCTGTCACCAACGTATCCCTCATTTCATTCGTGGAACACAGAAACAGAGCATCATGAATTGCAGCAGCATTCTTCATATTTTTTTTATTTTATGGGTTCAGATGGGTTTCGAATCACAGGGTGAATAAATGACAGAATTTTCATTTTCGGGTTGAAATGGCCCTCTGAGGCCCCGGTAGACTTCAAGTGAAATTGAAGAACGAACTGGTGTGATGTCGTTTAGAACAAAATCAGGCAAAACAAAGTTTGCTGGGAGTTCAAAACAGCTTGCCAAAGCGAACTCTTCAAAAAAAAGTGTGTTGCTTTGACGTGGAAACATTCTCCGGCTCATTTCCTCTATTCGGTCCGTAGAAGTTGGAGGCAAGTGGAAACATGACCACACCGGAGAGCTGCTTTATAGTAGAAATGAAAGCTCTAATTCTAATCGGAAGCGACACTGACACTGTTTTTCTTTTTTAATACTGTAAAGCTGCTTGCTTTTAAGAAATCTATTGTAGTATATTGTAATATAAGTGCTATATAACTAAACGTGACTTGACTAGAATTGCAGAAAACATCAACAACAAAAAAAGATGGGAAATGTTTATTTAGAAATATTCAGGCCAAAAAATAGCACAGATGTAAAGTTTCTGTAAGTTATATTATATTATAAGAATCCACCTTCTTTTACATGGAAATCTTCTCCGGTTTATCCGGTCAGACGCGCGTAAAAACATCAACACATTGTAGAGCTGCATTTTTAGTAGAGGTTGTAATTCTAATCAAAAGTGACACTGACTTTTTGCCTTTTTTTATGTTTAGTACTGTAAAGCTGCTTGCTTTTAAACAATCTATTGTATAGTGCTATATAATTAAAGTGACGTGACGTGCAGAGCTTGTGCAAATCCACATTGCTATGACCAGATGCTTTCTTAACCCTCCTGTTACCCTCAAATCTACCAACATCTTTTACCCACTGGGGTCAATTTGACCCCAGCAATTTAAAACCCCACAATTTGATTTTTTCCCCAAAGGTTTAAGTCAGGTACTTTATGTTTCTTTGTTGACTACTTAAATAGCCCTTTAAATAAAACACCACCAACCCCCCATCCCCACCCCCACCCCTTTTACATCCAGAATACCTATTGCACGACTATGGACAAATTAGCAAATCACTATAAAATGTCACTGATTTATCTAAAATTAAAAAATTATATATATTTTTGGTGTTTTAATAGATTTTTATTTATTATATTATACAATATATTTTATCAAGGATGGGTTTGGGGTCAATATGACACTCCCATTGATAGTCTCAGGATGCCTCACTGTTGGCACGACACAGGACTCATGGTAGCATTCACCTTTTCTTCTCTGGACAATCGATTTTCCAGATGTTCTAATCAGATACATTAACTTAAGTCTTCTGCTGTCCAATTCTTGTACTTCCTGCAGAATTTCAGACAATATTTGATGTTTTTATTGGAGAGAAGTGGTTTCTTTGCTGCCCTTCTTGACACCAGGTCGTTGTCCAAAAGTCCTGTCCTCGCTGTGTGTGCAGATGCTCTCACACCCACCTGCTGCCAATATTGAGCAGTTCTGCACTAGTGGTGACACGATTCCCTAGCTGATTCCTCAGGAGGAGAAGTTCCTGGTACTTGCTAGACACTCTGGGACATCCTAAAGCCTTCTTCACTGCAGCCGAACCTCTATTCTTGAAGCTCTTGATGATCTGGTAAATGGAGGCCATTTTGATGCAAAGATGATCCTCCATCTTTCTTTGGAGGAAACCATTGCTAACAGAAGAACACAATGATTGGAAGCACTTCTTCCTTCCTTATAGCAATTATGTGCTGATGATATGATTAGTAAAATGATGTTAGCTGGTAATTTGGTGCCAATGACAAAAACAGTAAAATGTGGGGTTTTGTGATAAAGCTTTTTGAAATGATGTAAAATGCCTCTGATCACTCTGAACAATAATCTAGAAAAATGTGAATCAACATCATAACAACTGAAGCAGCACAAATTTCAAATTTGGCCACAGCTGTACCCTATCATTCAAGTGGGAGGTGTCCGGTCGAACAAGGTGATGTTGGTGGCGCATCCGCTGTTCAGCTCCCGCAAAAGGTCCACGTACTCGTAGGAGATGCCCTGTTGTTGTAGGGCGAGCAGTACGGCATTGATCTCTATGCTGTCGAAGGCTTTCTCGTAGTCTACGAAGGCCAGTACCAAGGGCATCTTGTACTTCCGGCAGCATTCGAGCAGTTGGTTCAGCACGTGGATGTGGTCCATTGTGCTGTAGCCAGACCGGAAGCCGGCCTGTTCGGATGGCTGTTGTTCGTCCAACTGCCTGGCTAGTCGGTTGTACAGCACCTTGGTGAAAACCTTGTACACGGTCGGCAGGAGCCAGATTGGCCGATAATTCCTCAGCTGTTCGCGGTCACCCTTCTTGTACAACAGCACTGTCTTGGCCGTCTTCCATTGATCTGGTGTTCTTCTCTGCGCCATGTAGCGGCTGAAACGGCTGGCCAATGCTGCCCAAAGCATCGGTCCACCCTCTTTGAGCAGCTCGGCCTCGATTCCGTCCAGCCCTGGCGCCGGTCTTTCTGGATGTTCTGGATCGCATGCCTGACCTCACTGGTCAACACTGACGGGATGGCTGGTATGGCGTCGTCCTGCATTGCGGGCGGGTCGACTGGTGTCTTGCTGGCGAACAAGTCCGTATAGAACCAAAAAACCCCCCCAAAAAACTTTGCTAAGAGGTAATTTTCAATTGAGAAAGAGCATAAAGAGAGAGCTCACAAAGCACAAAGAGAAATAGTTTATAAGGCTTCTGTGGAAGCTTTCATACATTTGCTCCTCCCCTATATTATGTTTTCCCCTCCCCCACGGAACAAAATATCAAAGTTCTTGCAAGAATTATGTTTTCCCTTCCCTGGAAATATATAATTGGCACTGGAAATATCTAATTTCTTGTGAGAATTATGATTCCCCCCTCCACTATATCTCGCAATACTTCAAGTAGGCCTATATGGTAATGTCAGGTTAGGGCCCTAAAGCAGAGTGAAGGTTTTTGAAGATCATAAAATCTCAACTTATAATGACCTCAATATCATCCAAAATAAATGTGGGATTTGTGCCTAATCACCAATGTGAACAACAAAAAATTTGATATTTCTTGTATGTTTTATACAGCAAAATGAGCCTGGGGTCAAATTGACCCCAAAGAACACCGATGCTACAAAAGTACGTACAGAACATTGAAAACCTATCATCATGTTAATTTTATGTTTTCCCAGTTGTCCCCATTAAATTAGGAAAAGTCTTTAAATATGAAGCAAAAAAAATTTTTTAAAGTATGTATTTAGAGACGTTAAACACTGAATGGGGTCAAATTGACCCCAAAGGTAATAGGAGGGTTAACTGTTGTTTTTTGGGTGTGTAATTTTGCTATTGTGAGGAAAGCACACGGCACATATTTACACATCCATCTAAACGGCTCTTTCAGCAGCGTGGACGGCTTCGGGTTGTTCGCTAACAGCATATAATCCTGCAAAAGTATTTCAAACTAACCCCTAACCGAAGAATGAAAAAGACCTGAGTGAGTATATCAGGGCCTTGAAGCTCATTGGCCAGTGCAGATCAGTTGGTGTTGTTTGTTTCAGGGTGGGACGCTGACGCAGTATGATGGTAAACTCAGACTGCTGGAGATCGCTCAGGTGCCCAAAGCTCACGTAGATGAGTTTAAATCCGTCACCAAGTTCAAGATCTTCAACACCAACAACTTGTGGATCAGCCTGCCGGCCATTAAAAGGCTTCACGAAAAGAACGCAATGGACATGGAGATCATTGTTAACCCTAAGGTGAACGCCATACCCTCCACATTAACGCATATCAACATTTTGTGTAGACGTTTGTGTATGAAATAGCATTCCTCTTCTGTCTCCAGACTTTAGATGGCGGTCTGAACGTCATTCAGTTGGAGACGGCTGTGGGCTCTGCCATGAAGAGCTTCGACAACGCGCTTGGCATCAACGTGCCCCGCAGCCGCTTTCTGCCCGTCAAAACCACCTCTGACCTCCTGCTGGTCATGTCCAACCTGTACAGCATGGACGCGGGGTCTCTGACCATGAGCCCCAAGAGAGAGTTCCCCTCAACACCTCATGTCAAACTGGGCAGCTCCTTCACCAAGGTGAGCTCTGAGCCAGACTGTAAAGCCACTTAGATAGGAAGAGAGCGCTTGACTTTAAGGTAAAGCAGCCAGTCACTCCATATCATAATAATAGGCTCTAATGGGAAATTTATATTATTGTAATATAAATTATATATTTAAAACATTAAAGAAATTTGTGTAAAAATTAGGGCTGTCGATTTAACGTGTTAATTTAATGAATTAGTTATGGGGGAAAATTTCACATTAAAATTATTAACGCACCTGCCTCGTATCAAACCTACGTAATGTTAGTTCATCTATACTTTTCATAAAGTTGATTGCTGACGAACATGAAGCAGGGCAACAACTCAGTGTGATAACTGATAAGACCCTATTGAATGCAGTTATAATGCCCCTAAAATTCAAGATATCAGGGCAAAAATGCCCCTGTATGAGTTCTTGTCTCATATTTCATGATATAGTTAAGCAATATCGCGCGAGTAACAGCGCAATTTCACATGAGTGATGTTTTTGTCACGAATAGCATGAGTGCAAATGTGAAATTGATTTTATACAACAGGTAAATAAATAAGAAGTTAATATTGTGTTATGTTTTAGATACAATATTGTCTGTTTTTGCTCAATTATGCTAACGAAAATATTACCTATAAAGCCGGAGCAGAACTGTTGTGAGTCTCCGAGCAACACACAGCGGTGCTTCGTTTCTGAATGAATCCGCGTTTTGAGCGAATCAATCGGGTGAACCAATGATTCAATGAGTCATTTACTTAATTCCTGAATGAATCAGCCGTTTGAACGAATCGAATGAATGAATGATTCAATGATTTAGTAATTTAGACATTTACCGCCACTTACTGGCAGTTTTAGTTTCTTATTTAGAGTATCACTTCATTAAAAAAATATTTCATTTTTCCATATTAATAAAAAAGAAACATTAAAGGTATAGTTCACCCAAAAATGAAAATTCTGTCATTTACTCACCCCCATGGCCCTTGTAGCCTAAAAGTTTATGTGTAATAAATTCTATGTTGAATCAAATAAAATAATTTTGTTTCTAAAGCTACTTTTTATGTTTGATGCTTTTCTCATTTTAATAATGACTTTAAATGATCTTTTGGAGATTATTTCTCAGCCAAATATGGTGTGATTAATTAGATTTAACTAATCACCACATCATGTGATTAGTTAGATTAAAAAAATGTAATTGCTTGACAGCCCTAGTAAAAATAAAAATGTTGTTAAAGTTATTCAAATGAGCTGTTCAGTATTTAAATACTTCTAAATTATTTTATTAATAAAATATTTTAGATTTAAAATATTTAAATATTATAAGCTATTTTCACAGACATAATGCAGTTATTCAAGGCCTGAAACATTGAATTACTTGTTCAGTAATAAGTGCATTTTAAATATTTTTATTTTAAGCCTACTTTGTAAGAACATACATTTGCACATCAGCACAAAGTAAATTGAATTTTCTAGGTTCGAGACTTCCTGAAAAGGTTTGAGAGCATCCCAGACATGCTGGAACTGGATCACCTCACTGTATCAGGGGACGTTACCTTCGGAAAACAAGTCACGGTCAAGGTACGGACTGATACGCATGTAGGCATTTGAGAGCGTTCACAAACATTGTGTGTGTGTGGACGTATCGTAACTTGCTGTTTGTGTACAACAGGGAACGGTTATCATTATTGCCAATCATGGAGACAGGATTGACATCCCGGCTGGAGCGATGCTAGAGAACAAGATCGTTTCAGGAAACCTGCGCATCCTGGACCACTGAGGCCTTTACAACCAAACTACAACCACATTTCACCTGGACATTTCTATGTGTGTGTGTGTGTGTGTGTGGAAATGTGTGTCAGATTTGAATGTGACTATCAAAAGCCGTCTATCTGATTACTATTAAAATCCCTTAAGAAAACAATCATTCTTTTCACAGTGAATTTCAAAAAGGGCTGTATATTCACAGGTTTTATTAATCTAAATTTAAGACTTTTTAAGACCAAGTAAAGAAAATTGAAGGAACAACTTAAAGGGAACACAATACGTCAATGTTCTCGAAAATGTAAATGTCTGGGGAGAAACACAGTGTTGATAGGCAACACTTCAGAGTTTGAAAACACACAGATATCCATAACCTTTCACTGGATCTTCTGATCAGACTGCAAAAAAAGTGTTCTTCCTCAGTATTTTTGTCTTGTTTTCCAGTGCAAGTTTCTAAAGATTTTTTTTAAATCAAGATGGATTTACTGGAGATATAAAATTATAAGTCTTGTTTTCTGTGAAATTGATCAAAACAAAGCGAGTTTCGCTTAAAACAAGACTGACATCTATCTGTTCTTGTTTTAAGCATAAACTCACTTCATTTTGTTATTACATTTTTCAAGACTTCATTTTACATTTGCATCTCAGGTAAACGCATCAAGAATATTTTTCAATATTTGTAATAAATATTTGTTTGCAATGCATGCAACATTTAATGCCATAACTTTATGAATTCAAGACTTTCTTCTCTGATTTAAATTTTTTTTAAGGCCTTAATTTGTGTAAGTGTGAATTAAGATTTAAGAAACCCTGTATTCAGTTTCTAAAAAGACTGGTTTGCTGCTCATTCAGTAAATGATGAATATCAGAAGTTGCAGAGGATGGAAGCAGGAGACATCCCTTTGAAAAGAGGTTGTGTTCACTTTACGTCAGAAATTACAATTTTTGGAGTGTAGAAAATTACTGCAGACTATAACTGCATAATTAATAGTAGAATTATAAACTAAAAAGTGAATTATAATATAAAGTATATTTCATTTTTATAAATATAAAGCATCATTTAACACCAACTCAGTAAGTACAATCTTTATATAAATCTGTAATGCACTTTACAAATTAATCAAATTGTTGCTCAATGGCTCACTGCAAACATTTGACATTAAAGACGCGGCTGAAAACATTTGTACACGGAGCAGTATCATGGTTTCAGTTCTTTGGGAAGACACTGACATACAGTCTCAATTGATGCCCCCTAGTGTCTACATTTAAATCTGAAGATCATCACCTCTATCCTTCAGCACGTTTGATTGACTTCATCACATCACACCGTCATTCAAGGAAAACACATCAATCAACACATTTATCACGGTACAGATTTAAACTTGTTCGGAAAACAAGTTTCTTGATTTTGTAGAAACATCTTTTGTCATGCTATGCTGTCCACATCATCTGAGATCTCCAGCTCTGGGCGTAATTCAGGCAGGAATTGAGCTCCAGGTTAGAGGCAAAAGCAAAAGTCATAGAAAAGACAATTTTATTCCAAGTAAAAAACATTTGCCTTCCTCCCAGTTCTGAAGTGCGTGTTGGTGTCATACGGCCGTCGTGTCGCCGTACTCTCGGTTCCAGCGCACGTACTGATCCAGCGTTTGAGGACCGACGCTCCGCTTTATCCTCTTCAGGGAATCCGCGAAGTCCGAAAAACGGATGTCCCTCATCTGGACAAGAAACACACGAGGGAGAAACTCAGCATGTTACATGCCGTTCAAAAATAGCGGTATCAAGTATAGAATATTGCATTGTCACATGTTTAATTCAGCAAGTGGCGTTTAGTTTTCATCTTGGATCTATTTTTAATTATTCTAAAGGCCCGTTCACACCAAGATATTAGCGTTCACACTAGTGGACGATAACGTTCTGTTTATTCCAAGCGTGTGTTTGTCTGTCACTTATAATGCTCAAGCCCGATTCTGATTGGCCGTCTATGTTTTTATTGTTCATCAGCTGGATAAAATCGTTCTGAAAGTGATTCCAACGATATTGTTTCTCTGTGCCGTTATCGTTATAGTTGTGCTGTGAACTCTGCTAGACTTTTATCGTTATCGTCTTTGGTGTGAACGGGCCTTAATACTTTCAATTTTTGTGTACAAATGTCTTGTTATCAGCATGAACACTCAGCTAGCTGACTTTTGTGTGAAATTGGTTTGTTTTAGTTTTTTCATTTTAGAAAACATCATATGCAGTACACGGTGAAAGAATTTACTTTTTTTTTGGTGAACTATCCCTTTAATAAGAGAATTAATAGCAGGGTTATTATAGTTAGCTAAATCTACAACCATTAAAATTAATTAAATAAATAAATAAATAAATAAATGTTAATAATTGAATTAAAATACCCCAAAAATGTTTTTATTACAGCTAGTTGACAAAGCAACATTTCTCATTTTCATCTAGTTTAACTTGATTAAAATAACCAATAGTGATAGAAACTAATAACTAACTAAAATAAACTAAAACTGAAATGAAAATTAATAAAACCTTCATAGACATTTAAAAAAAAAAAGAGGCAAAAACTAAAATGAAAGCAGAAAAAACAAAAATAAAAACAATAAAAAAATTATGTATGTATATATATATATATATATATATATATATATATATATATATATATATATATATATATATATATATATATATATATATATATGACACACACACACACTTTAATCTTCAGAAGTGGAAAGCTCTTTACCTCATTGGGTGATATGTTCCTCACTTGTTCAGGCCTCAGTTCTGTGTTAAAAATGAACAGGACATAATTATCTGACGAAAAGTCCAATTCTAATCCAAACTGTCTAGTAGGCAAAATGTCTTGATGCATAATAAAATATCTTCATCTCACAATCGTACCTCGTATCGGACCGAGAGCAGCGTCTTTAGCCAGTGAGGTCAGATCACTGCCGGAGTATCCCTCAGTCATCCTGGAAACACATTTTAAACCCACAGTATTAATAATCATTAGTCTCATTTGCATACTCTACATAAACATGAACCCGTATTTTACCTGGCTAACTGACTCAGCTCTTTCTGAGACAAAGGGTTTCTGTGTTTACTGAGGAGGTTCTTGAGCAGCTCCAAACGCGTCTGAAACACACACACACACACACACACACACACACACACACACAGCTGATTACCACCTGTATTTATCATTAATCGAATAGAAACTGTACAGTTAATTCAGCGTGAACTACTCATAAACATGTCATCATACACAAACTATTTTAAGATTAATACATCAAATATTTATTAGCAACGTCTGAAACTCCACCTATATTTTTATTCCCCATTGAATTATAATTGAATAATTATTGTTCAAAAGTTCGGGATCAGTAAGATTGCTTTTTAAAGTGACAATAAAAATATTACTTCAAATCAAATCAGATATCAGAATGATTTCTGAAGGATCATGTGACACTGAAGACGAGACGAGTAATTATTTATTTAAATCTGTAACACTATTTCAGCATGTTAATGTTTTTACTGTATTTTTGATTAAATAAATGCAGCTTTGGTGAGCAGAAGAGACTTCTTTCAAAAACATTCAAATATCTTACCAAACCCAAACTTTTAAATGGTGTGAAAACATTTCATTTCCCAGAATAACTTTGATGTCACTAAAGTTGATTCTGTATGGCAAAATATTGATGTCCATGACAAATGCTTTGACAGTATTACACTCAGAGAAACTGAATTCACACTCGTGAAGTGAAAGAGAAGCAATGTCTTTTGCCCATTCCTGGTGTGAACACAGTACCTCCTCTGTAGGTAAAGCCACATAAATGCGTTTAGCGAACCGCCTGTGGGAGAAACGAGTCCATTAGAGGAAGCAGAATGATGAAGTCTTTGAAAGAAAGTGTCAGACGACAGGTCAAAGGTACCTAAGAACAGCCTCGTCAAGCTCCTGAGGTCTGTTAGTGGCTCCCATTACCAACACACGCTCATCTCCTCCTGACTGCACCTACAACACACACACCGTGAGCGTCGTCACCCGCGATCGGGAAAACACTTTCATATGAAGTACACGCACTTACTCCATCAAACTCGATGAGAAACTCTGTTTTGAGTCTTCTGCTGGCGTCATGCTCGCCCTCTCTCCTCTCGCACAGCAGACTGTCAATCTCATCTGCACCCAAATCACCATTAATGACACGTTTACACAAACACACAAGTCCTGAGGCACCAGTGAGTCTGACTGACAGCTCTTACCGATGAAGATGATTGACGGCTGCAGTTCCCTAGCAACCGCAAACAAAGCTCGAACCAGCTTCTCACCCTCTCCCACCTGAACACGCACACAACAACATGAATGAACAAGTGTTTCTTAAGACAGAATAACACACGGCTTTGGGCCGGTTCACACACAACGCGTTTTTGCTGTCAGTGGAGTGAAAAAAAAAAGCGCAAAATGTCTAGAGATGTGTTGAACCTCTTTTAACTTGAGCGCAGCGGTTTAAAGACGTCCGTCTAGCAGGTGTTTACGTTGAAAAAAAGTAGCGCAGATCGCATTAGTTACATGCTAATTATTTCACATGCTAAGCTAACTTAGTTGTTGACGTAACCTTAGTTTGCCTGATGACCTTCAAGCCATATTCGGAAGAATAGCTTATGATTAGCATGCTAAGCAGAAATAGCACAGAACAACAAATTTTGGAAAGGTGTTTCTCAGTAATGATCGCAAAAATCTAACATTTTTCTGGTCATTTCTGAGCGGTTTAATCCAAAGATCATCTGAGCCCATTTTGAACGAAAAGATTTGGAGGAGGAATAGCAAAAACGGTAAAACTTTAGTTTACGGTCCAATTCTCACTATTAACTAGTTGCTTAGCATGCATATTACTAGGATATTGGCTGTTTATTAGTACTTATAAAGCACATATTAATGCCTTATTCAGCATGACCATATTCTACATCCCTTAATCCTACCCAATACCTAAACTTAACAACTATCTTACTATTAATAAGCAGTAATTATGAGTTTATTGAGGCAAAAGTCAGTTAATAGTGAGAATTGGACCCTAATCTAAAGTGTGACCAAAAAACCTGTTTTTCATACATTTCAAAATGCTGGACAAGCAAAGTTACGAAAAATGACAAATGGGATCTCATCAAAATCAGCATAAACCACGAAGACAGACCCAAATTTTGGACAATATTTTCAGAAGAAGAAGAAGATACCCAAATAAACAATGGCAGTTCATTAGTCTAACTGTGGACAGTCTCTATGAAACATCCCATGATCACTCACATATTTAGAGGTGAGACTGGCAGCGCTGATGTTGAAAAACGTAGCATTAGATTCCATCGCAACAGCTTTCGCCTGTGAGGAAATGGAAAGATCAATATAGTTCTATTCCCATGGTATATAAATATACATTCATCTAAAAAGAAGTCTTTTTGTGTGTTTTACCAGCATGGTCTTCCCATTGCCAGGGGGGCCGAAGAGCAGGAGTCCTCTGGCAGGAGCCCTGAGACCAGTAAACAGCTGTGGAGAGCAGCAGAAATGTCATTAGAAACACATAACAAATATAACAATAGTTTATTATAACCAGTTTTGTCATGCAAGGTGATTTACTAAGGTTTGCGCTAGTCAGTTTACTGGTTTTTGCAGCATTATTTAACGCCCCCAAAAAAGCATGTATTAAAGCAGACGCTAATTTGCACGGGGGGGGAGTGGGGGGGAAGGGTTTACAGATGTGTACAGGTGTGCAGACAGACCTCTGGGCGAAGAGCGGGAAGGATAACGATTTCCTGCAGCGCTTGCTTCGCCAAATCCTGCCCTGCTATGTCATTAAACTGCACCGTTGCCCCACTGAAACACACACAACCACACACACCATCAGCCTCAATGGAAACATTAACATTTTCTCAAAAAAGATCTAAATTTTTTTAAGATATTTGTCACATTATCCTTCAGAAATGCTGATTTGGTGTTCAAGAAACATTTAATATTATCAATGTTGAAAAGGTTTAGCTGCTTAGTATTTTTGTGGGAACTATATCTAATAAAATATCTTTTAAAATTGTTTAAATGGATCACTTTTAGATGCAATATACTTAATGTATCCTTTCCGTTACAAAAAACACATACAGAATCTAATAATTTATATGAATCAATATAATAACATTGTCATAAACAGCAATATTTGCCTATGTATTTTTTTCTAAACAATTCATATACAAACAATATCTGATTGCAGATCCATATTCTACATGCTTGATCTGAATGGTTCTAATGCTACCTGTCTACAATGTCGTTGAGGATGAGGTTGGCCAGTTTGCTGTCCACATTTTTTAAGTTCTTCATGTCTCTTTTCCTCTGAGGTGACGCAGTGGCAGCGTTGCTGGCTTTCACGTTATGTCTGACACCTCCTTTTGCCGAGGGCCCCTACAAACAGGAGCCACGGGTGTTAATTATGTTTAGCCTATATATGTTTTTCTGACTCTCAAAGTGACGGCAGCCATTGACTTGCATTATACAAATCACCAAATACCACATTTTCAACTGGAGAAAAAAAGTCACCTACGTCTCAGATGGCCTGAGGGTGAGTTAATTACCAGCACATTTTTATATTAATTTATAATTCTTTTTTATATTTTATCATTTATTATTTTTTAATTAATACAATTTTTGGGTAAACTATCCCTTTAAGGTGGCACATGGCCTGAAGAAGTGACAATGTGCAGACAGTCTGAAGTCTGACCCCTGTGAGACGAACCTTCTGGTTGTTCTGAGGGCCGGTCCTGCCACTGGTCGAAGGCGTGCGGTGCAGGCCAGATGCATTCTGGGCAGGTTTGGGAGGGTTTTTGGGTCGCAGATGGGATTGACTTGTGATTGTGAGAGTGTCCTTCTTTTTGGAAACTGCTCCACCGCCTGCAACTACAAACACATGCTCGTGCATAAACAGAAATGTCCCTCTGGAGTCTCTCTGATACAGCACACAGATCTCCCAGAATCCCCTAAACACACACCTGGACGCAGGTTCCCATTGGAGAAAGAAAGGCCGGTGTGATCAGAGAAGCCCTCTGCTGGAGACTTAGAAACCA
The DNA here is from genome assembly GCA_022828995.1 of Vimba vimba. NCBI lineage: Eukaryota > Metazoa > Chordata > Actinopteri > Cypriniformes > Leuciscidae > Vimba > Vimba vimba. The sequence continues at coordinate 10,165,711 of CM040819.1, read as the reverse complement.
GTTTGCCTTTGTGATTGCAGAGCAGGAAACAGACAGAGAGGAAGACATTTAAAGGGAAACAAAAATAATAAAGCAGAACAGAAGTTATAAGAGGGTGAAAAACATGTCCGAGTCACATTTCACCTCAAAATACAAAAAAAGGAAGAGAAATGTTATTCTGCAAAGTTAAAGCCCATCCTTTTATTATTACATGCCAATTATTTACGTTATTACTGCAATAATACAGTAAAAAAACAGTAATTTACTGTTTAGTTAACATCAATATTATAAATAAAAAGCATATATATATATATATATATATATTTTTTTTTTTTTTTTTTTTTTTTTTTTTACATACATTTTTGCCTTACAGTAAATGACAATTTTGGTGGAAAATGTACTTGTAATTTAAATTTTATCATAAAAATGTCACAAACAATAAAATAAAATGAAATAGTCTTCATACTCTTTGAGCAAAATTTAATTTAATTTTTTTCCTTCTGTTTTTGAGGTGATCTGGGCATGTTCTGGATACATTTCTTGACCGATTCACACAAGAACCCCATCAGAAACACAGAGAGTGTTAAATGCTGATTATGGAGGAATAAGAACAGTGTGTGTGCATGCAATAAAAGTGAAGCGTGTCATTTTAAAATGCTTTCTCCTATCCCACTTTAATGTGCAGAGAGACAAAAATTCCGACATTAAACACCACTTCACCTTTATATGATCAAACATAAAACTGCCGTGAATCATTGCACAATCACACAGGCTTTCACAGAAGAGTGTGCGGTGAACACACCCGTGTGTAGGATATAGAGCACAAGCACAACACATGACATCATCTCTTATTAGAGTTGATGAATCAACACACACACATCCTCGTCACGTCACGGTATCCGCTTACCCAGAAGCTCCAGCCGGTCTTTGGCCATGGTGAGGTTGCTGATCATTTTGTCCTGAAGCTTTCTGGCTCTGTTTGCCTTCTCTCCTGAAATAGCCAGATGAAGACCTTCTATCAAGCCCTACAAAAACTTCTTCATCTACGCTTAAAGCGATAGTTCACACAAACATGACAGATCTGTCATCATTTCCTCACCCTCATGTTGTTTCAAAGCGGTTTGACTTTTTTTGTTCTTCCTTGTTCAAGAAGAATATTCTTATCTATTTTCGATAGAATGAAAGTCGAAGATAAGAAACATAAAAAAGCACCATAAAAGTGGCCCTAGATTAGAGCTTTGTGTGATGAACGGATCGCAATGTAAGCGAAATAAAGACATTTAAGCGGTTAAATCACTGAAACTCTTAAATAAAACGTCACCATTAGAAACACTGCACAAGTCATATGGGCCAATTCTATGATACTCTGACAAAAACTCATTTTAGACTTTGATAGCAATTTATATATAAAAGAAAATCCTGAATGATTTTCCAAAAAAAAAAAAAAAAAGACATTTGTGTACAAAGGAAGAAAAGAAAGTGACATGAGTCTGGAACAGCATGATGGTAAATAAATGATGACAATTTAATTCATTTTTGATTTTTTTTTTTAAAGAAATGTATACTTTTATTCAGCAAGGATGCATTAAATTGATCAAAACTGACAGTAAAAAACATTTATAATGTCAAAAGATTTTCAGTTAAATGCTGTTATTTCTATCAATCAACGAATCCTGAAATAATGCATCATGGTTTCCACAAAAAATATGATGCAGCAAAAACTGCTTTTGTTTTCAATGTTTTCAATATTGATAATAATCATACATTTTTCCTGAACATCAAATCATCATATTAGAATGATTTCTGAAGGATCATGTGACACTGAAGACTGGAGTAATGATGCTGAAAATTCAGCTTTGATCACAGGAATAAATTACATTTTAAAATATAAACAAATACAGCATCAAATCCAAAACCATTATTTTAAATAGTAATAATACTTCACAATATTACTGTTTTTACTGTATTTTTGATCAAATAAATCCACCTTTGGTGAGAAGAGACTTCTTACTGACCCCGTGTACATTAAAGAATATAGGGTTAAACAGTGCCAACACACACACACACACACACACACACACACACACACACACACACACACACACACACACACACACACACACAATCTGTCGTGAAAGCTAATGTAATTAAAACACATCATCACATAGTTTGTTTACACACTAACGGAAATCAATATGACTGAATAATCTCACCAGTTCCAGTGACCTGGATGCAGATGCCCTTCTCCAGTTCAGTGATGCCTTTCCTGTACCACTGCACCGCCTTGTCTTTATCACCTACAACAGGTTAGACAGATCACAGATCATTCTCCATCCTGTAGGGATGATACACACACAATACCAACACGCCTGGGTTTCAAAGCACCACTGTCAAACTTTCAGATACAATTTACACCACAGATATTTTGTTGTCAATGCTTTAGTTGGAAATATGCTCTCAAAATAAAACAGTACGTGCCAACAGTCATGCGTGACGGCCCAACCATTATGCCCCTGGGCATGATGGGATTGAGAAGCAGCTGATGAATCTATTGAACAGAGTTCTTTGTTTTCACTGATGCCGCTGGCGCACAATGAGACTACAGAGCGACAGACGACATGATGTCCTGAGATATGACGAATGGAACAAATCCAGGTCACAATAAATCACATGAAAATATATTTATACATAAAATAATATATTTTTTAAAATTCATAGAATAATATATATATATATAAAGTACAGTTCAAAAGTTTGGGGTTGGTAGATATCTCTTATTTGATCAAAAATACAGTGCAAACAGTAATATTGTGAAATATTATTACAATTTAAAATAAGTGTTTTCTATTTTAATATACTTTAAAATGTAATTTATTCCTGTGATCAAAATGAATTTTCCACATCATTACTCCAGTCTTCAGTGTCACATGATCCTTCAGAAATCATTCTAATGTGATGATTTGATGCTCAAAAAACATATTTCTTACTGACCCCAAACTGTATACACATGCTAAATATGTACACATACTATATAATAATAATAATAATAATAATAATAATGTGGAAACTTATTTGATGAATAGAAAGTTCAAAAGAAAAGCATTTATTGATAAAAGAAGTATAATTTCTTTAAAAAATAAATAATAAAATCTTAGTGACCCCAAACTTTTGAATGGTAGTGTATCGATTTCTGACCATAAATAATTATTTTTGTATAAAGAAATTTAAGATCAATGTTTTGCAATATTTTACTTAGGCAGTTTATGATTGGTTGACTGTTGCTAAACAACACTGCATGGTTCAAATCCACTTTAAAAATGACATGTGTTAAAAACCCTGGTTAAAAGTAGGTTTAAACTATCGTTTAAGAACATTTTAACTCTGGGTTAAATCCCGTCTGGCTAGCGCGTTTCCCATAATGTTTACACATCAGGTCAGTAGGCGGCGTCCACTTGTGATCCTACTGACCAAAACGCATCTTAATACCAGGTGTAAACAGGGCCAAAGAAAAGACATGATAAACAGATGCAATGATATAAAAAGATGAGGACAGCCTTGCAAAGCTGAGCCAGTGATCGGGTTCTTCACAGAGAGTCAGTACATGGGGCCTCGTTTTCCACTCGACTGCCGATGAGGACAATCCATGTCAACCTGAATCAGGCCTCTCAACTCTACTGACCTCAGGGATCAAGCAGATCTGGGCTTGACAACACTGTGTGTTCTGAACCGCTCTACTGACCGCAAACACAGCTTTGGGACCGCGGTTATCATGGCTGGCGTCCAACATCTGATCTATGTCAATCTAGGTCATCTCAGTCAAGAGTCGAAACACTTCAAACCAATGGGTCACACGAAGTGTAGGATCCTTCTGAACAGACGAAGTGAAAGTAAAACCAACACCAGAACTACTTTACCGTGCTGGAATGTAGTACAAAACATAAGGCAGCCTTACAAAAAGTCCCGTGGCGAGACCATGGTAAAGTGATGGTATCAGATGGTAATACCATGGTACCACAGTGATTACTATGCTTGGTATATAATGTCCATGGTATACACATTTTCTACTTGATTGATTGATTTTCAGTTTCATAATATCGGGTCTACAGATAAATAGTGACTTTTGAAAAAAACGTAGGAAAAAATCCAAGTCCAGGCACTCAGTGGATACAAAAAGTAATACAAAAGTCTTTATTGGAGGACTGAGTGCCTGGACTTGGATTTTTTCCTACGTTTTTTTCAATTATTACCCTTCCAAGAGCACCGGAGGATACAAGGGATTTCAGCAGCGCTCCAGTTCCCTTTTGTTCAGTCAAATAGTGACTTTTGTTGGGTCTCTAAAGAACATCGCCCCCAAAAAACCCCATACAATGCAGCATTGCACAGTGCTATAAAAAAAATCAATGTTTATAGGTTACATAACTTACTACAATAGCAAATGAGAACCAGGAGCACCAAAACAAAGTTAAAAACACTGCATAAAGATAAAATGAATACAACTAAAAGATAAAAACCTTATATAATAGCCTAATCATCATCATTACTCATAATAATAATAATAACTGTAAAGTATTCATGATTCTATATCACAGGGTACATGTACAATCTACTTAGGTAGGCTAATTTGTAAGGGGACAGTATATTTTTTATATACACAGCATATTTACAGAACAGTAATAAAAAAACAGACACCTTTGTCATCCTCGTCGATCTGCAGAGCCAAAGAAATGAACTCAAACGCTTGTTTGTGGTAGTTTCGTATCAGCTCTCCGGTCTCGTCGCAAGCGTCGGAGCCGCGATCTTTGGCCGCCATGGTTCGTCGGGTCGGTCGGAACAGGCACAGGAGAAGCAGGAGCAGAGCCCGGAGCAGGGACAGCGGGAGCCGGGCGAGGGTTCGGATGAAGGAGCGCAGCCGGTCCAGTAACGAACTCCGGCCGGTTCCGTCAGACACCTGTGCGCGGGTGCGTCCTCCCGCACGCGCTGATCCTCGTTGTCTCGCTCTGTCCCCAGAATTCATTCACCCTATTCGGGCTCTCCATACCATAATGGGCCGGGTGTTTGACAACGAAGAGTTTTATTTCTCTGCGATGTCGGTTCTCCGGTTTGTTTTGGCCAGCATCGATCGCGGAAGTCACTGTTGTGTGTGTTTGGCGAATATGGTCTCGCGCTAATGACGTGAACCACATCGCGTCGCTGACATTGGGCGACAAATGTTATAAAAATATTATAAAATGAAACGGTCTGGCTCCAAACTATTTTTTTTTTTTTAAATATACATAACCTTAAGCAGTTACTAAAAAATAAAGATTTTATGAAGCTATGAATGAAGTGAGGCAGCGTTTTGTTTTGTTTTGTTTTATTAAACTCTGAAATCTTTTTATTTTTTATGTAAGTTTTGCATAATTTTGGAGACATTTGTACAACGGAAAGTATCCATATCTATAAGTATCCATATTTATTATCCATATCTCCTAATAACAAACGTCTGACTGGAACAGTAACACTGTTAAGGTTTGGCTTCAGCAGCTTCTAGGAAATGTTTTACACCTCAATAATATAGTGAGTGAATATCAATAACTGAGAAACACTGTATACAATTAAATACACAGAAAATAGTAAAAATAATCTAAACCAATCGTACCTGACCAATCAGAGGCAACGTCTGGCCGACAAGCCGCGCCCATTTTAGAACCTACTCTAGCGTCATTCAAACGTGTGTTTTGCGCATGCGCAACGCCAACAGCGTAGAAACCAACAACAAACTATGGCGGACGGTAAGTGCTGTCCAGAGCTTTGTGGTTTATTTTACACTCAGGAATTCTGCAGTGATTATATTTTTAGACATCGTCAATGTTAGCATACTGTAGGGAGAGTTGTAGTTCTTGGCAAACGGCTGATTGTTTATTATTGGTAGCGTTGTGCTGCAGCGGCTCATTGAATCCCGCCATTCACTACAGTATTTGACTTTACATCAACATATGCACTGCTCGTATATAATGTAGTACTGTGCGTGAGTTCTTAAACTTGTTATTAACAAACTAATGTAATTTAATTTTGATTCTAACAGAACACACTGATGCTGAGCAGAGCATGGAGGGACACACTGCTGTGAGTATCACTGCACAATTTCATTCACAATTTCATTTCATCCCAGTGAAGCACTTTGTCACTTTTTCTTGATCAGTTGATCAATCAATCAATCAATCAATCAATCAATCAATCAATGTTTATTCATAGAGCACATTTAAACACAACCGAGGTTGACAAAAGTGCTGAATAATGATTAGAAGAATCACAATAAATGAAAAGGGAATAAGATAAGATAAGGAATAAAAAACTAAATAGACAATAAGCAAAACACAAGATGTTTCTTGTTTATGTTAGGTCCCAGAAAATCCTCATGCAGAATATGGCCTCACTGAAAACATCCAGGTACAACATCTGTACTTAAATTTGAGGAAGTTGAATTTATATTGAGAATCTTATTTGATAAACTGTTCCGAATTGGTTGCAATGTGAATAAAGCATTAGTTCTATGATTGTAGTGTAACGGCTCGGCGTCTGTGTGTTCCTCTAGAGAATAGTGGAGAATGAGAAAACAACCTCTGAAAAAGTCACCAAACAGAAGGTGGACCCTCAGACCCTGCAGACGCTTCCTACACGAGCGTACCTGGATCAGACGGTGGTTCCTATTCTCCTGCAGGGCTTGTCGGTTCTGGCCAAGGAAAGGTCTGTATCAATGCACCATTTTTCCAAATGTAAAAAATTCATGTCATTTTATAGCCTGGCTAACGTCAGACCAAGTCTCATTTGAGACTTGGTCTGGGAACTACGTGTTCATTTTCTTGGATTTGAGGCGTGGTTTACGAATGCCTAGAGCCGTTTATTGGGCGCTATGAATGTCTATCAAATGCGCCTGTACGTAGCTCATAGCCAATCGCTTCAATTATACCAGATGACGTATGTAGAGCGACAGAAATTCGACGAGGAAAAAGATGATGGGTCAAAGATTTATTTGTACACGATGGCGTTTAGCGAATATTACCGTTTGTGCAAGATAAAAATGAGGGTAGAAGGTAACGTTGAGTCTGATGCCATGTTGGATCCATAGATATAAACAAACTGCTTCAGTGTCGTCATCGTCTTGCTGCTCCCTCCCCGTTCTGTGATTGGTTCCCTTTTTCAGGGAAAAATCTGGTCCATGGTGTCCAGACCATAGATATCATATAAAGGCTAGATGTCTCGTCCGCGCTGCTGGCCAATGGAGCTCGACATCCGCACACGGCGGCCATCTTACCACAGGGTGCTCGCTCACTCATAACATGGTGTATGTACTTTTAAATAACCATAACTTGCTCAATTTTCTACCGATTTTCAAACGGTTTGGTTTGTTATAAACGTCAGAGATGTAGCTATTATACGGCATACATATGAATAATTATTTTCAAAATGTTTAAGCATTCAGAATTATAGCCACGTTAATAAAGTTTGTAAGAAACCAAACCGTTTGTAAATCCGTCCAGATTTCAGCGAGATAAGAGGATTTGTGTGCGTGCTGCTCACTCACCTTAAAGGGATAGTTCACCTAAAAATGAAAATTCTGTCATCATTTACTCACCCGCAAGTTGTTTCAAACCTGTATGAATTTCTTTTTTCTGCTGAACACAAAAGAAGATATTTTGAAAAATGTCGGTAACCAGACAGTTGATGGACCCCATTGACTTCCATAGTATTTTTTTTTCCTACTATGGAAGTCAATGGGGTCCAGCAACTGTCTGGTTACCGACATTTTTCAAAATATCTTCTTTTGTGTTCAGCAGAAAAAAGAAATTCATACAGGTTTGAAACAACTTGCGGGTGAGTAAATGATGACAGAATTTTCATTTTTGGGCGAACTATCCCTTTAATTCACAGAGCCGGTGGTGATGCCGGAAGTGACTCCGCCTTAAGACATCTAGCCTTTATATGATATCTATGGTCCAGACTGCCTAGCAGCGTGAATAAAATCGCGCTGCGAGCAAGGCAGTATGGGGAAACCCAGGCTAGTCATTTTATGGATCACGATTGCCCTAAACCAGTGTATCTCAACCATTTTGACTTCAAACCACCCAAGAGGTATATCTGCTATAAAAATAACCAAATACTAAGAAATATCTTGAGTTTTAGTTATTTTAGCTTATTTTAATGCTTGTTTTGTCTTATTTTAAATAATTGTAAGTATATGCACCGATACTAAATTTCTACGCTGATACCGTTATTATTATCGGTATTATTTTCAGATATAATAATTACACTCAAATAAAAACTGAAATGTTTATATACAACTCTGTTGCACATAAGGTAGTTTTCAGAAACGCTTGTTGTCTTCATGACAAATTTATTAAATCAGACATATATAATTAACAGTAAATAAGATCCTCTCAAGTGTTTTTTTTTATTTTATTTAGCTAACTAATTAACTGTGAACACTGGAAAACTTTCCTGTTAAGTGACACATTGTTCTCAAGCTGTTTTATTGACGTCTCTCCATGGTTTAAACACTTATTGAGTGATTACATGAGACATGATGCAGTTTGGTAAGTTGTACTGTATCATTCAGCATATCTTCTGATGTTCACGCATGTTTTTTCTTGCTATAATGTGTTAAAGTGGAAGAAAAGACTCTGCCGCTTCATCTGAGGCTCTACAGATCTGTCACATCACATTTAGGAGCGTCAAAATGCCATTTATTGTTTGAATTTTGTCATAAAATGGACAGAATTACAAAGCTGAGACTTTTTCTTATCCGAAGTAACAGAGCACAAAGCTCCTTGAGATTATTGAATGGGAGGCGCTACAAATAATGATTGGTGTAGGAAAAAACTATGGGTGATTCACAGGGTCAAATACAGTAGAGCCTGCTTTAACGTCACTATTTTCAACTGTCGATGCGTTACTGTAACTTCGAAAGCCCTAAATTCAACACGAGAGATTTTCTTCACACACAGTATGACTTTGTTGACAAGATACAATTGGCCGATAGTGAAAATAATTGCTTTTATCCGCCGATACCGATTATTGGCCAGTATTTATCAGTGCATCCCTAATTTTATGTCATCTTGAGGTCCCCAGTTCTTTGAAAGGCACTACCAAAAAAAAAAAAAAAAAATTTTGCCCTCGCACACTGTGACTGAATATATAATGAAATAATATGAATGCTACATGAATATACAAGAATCGCAATATAATGTAAATATAATCACTATTAAATTTCCTTACTTGTATACATTAAGAACATGCATCTAATCTCACTGTCCATCTTCCTTCAGGCCTCCAAATCCCATCGAGTTTTTAGCGGCATTCTTACTGAAGAACAAGTCCCAGTTTGAGGAACGGAATTAAAGGCACAGCGTGCTGCGGAAGACTTAGGATTTCATTTCTTCTTTTTTTTTTTTTGTGTTGTGGATTTAAATGTAATGGTGTCACGCTCTTCAGATTGTTTCCCGATGTTACTGTAGTTTTTTAAACTAATAAAATGCTCAAGCAGTGATGTACGTTTCAGTGGTGTGGTTTTTCTCTGTTTGAGAATTGACAAGTTGTTGGGCAGCTAAAACCTTTTTTTTTTTATAAAAAAACACTAAATTTTACATTTGCATACAAACTGTGTTAGACATGTGGCTTGTCATATACAAAAATGCAGCTCGGCTTCATTCCCCTTTAATTTGCTTGATATTTTATTACACGACACCAAGCACTGTGCATAACAGTAACAGACAGAAACTAGTGAGGGAAACAATTTCATTTAACTGTGAACATACAAAAACAATTCAAATCTGAATCAGTAGTAAATATAATTTCCTTCTCCTATATAAAGATTAGACACTCTCAGCATATGCAAAAAACAAATCCTAAAGCACTCACAGCAGATCTGTTTCTCAGCAGCTGAAATCACCATGGCCATTAAAGCTCTTTCATAAAGCAGTATATGAAACAGTTTGTTTCATTAAAATGAATTCATATGTATTAAACTGAGAGGGGATCATTTTACAGCAAATGACTCTCAGCACAATATACAACCAACATGTTTTCAATTAGTTTCAGAAAATTTAGACTAATATTAAGCGATAATAGATTACATTGAGTATGATGTTAAACTGAAAATGCTGGGAAAAATTGACCTGAAACTCGATAAACTAGAGTAAAATAATTCAGTTTCTGCTTTCTGTGTCTCAGTAACATATTGCAGCTTCAGTGCACTAGTTCGCATGCACAATTTCGACGGCACAGAAAAACGACAAATCAAGGCACCAACAACTTCTATGAGCTGGTATACCTGATATGGGTCTAGAAGAAAACCTCGATATAAACGGAGCGACGAGGCTCACGTTTTTCAGTGTACTTCTTTCAATGCCTGTCTGCAAGAGTTTCTAGATTAATGTAAACCAAAGACTTGATCAGATTCGTAAACTGATGCCAACAAATGTGCGTTTCATCTATATAACAAAAAGTTTCATTATGACCATGATTTTGCTATGTTGTTTCAGGAATAGGGCTGGTTTTGAAATAACATATAAATCATACATTTTATAATATGAGATTATTGATATATCACCACCAAAATTATTGTAAATATTATATATACTGTATATATCACCTAGCCCTATCTACGACCAACAAATATGCTGATCCAGGATCACATCCTACTTGCCGAGATCATGATGAATCTACGTTATGCAACTTTTTACCTGCCATAACGTTAGTGGTTCTAAAAATGAAAGTATGCAGGAAAAATTCTCTATTTGTGTCATTGGTTTATTATGCTGTAACCACTTCTGACAGAACATCAGCTGCACGTGGGCCACATACACAGGCTTCTGTCTTAGGGCTGAATCTAGCTGCAATTGGTTCTTCTCTTTATAATATACGATGAAAAAGACACCTGTCTGGATGCTGGTCACACCCCTAAGTAATTTATCTTGTCAGTAAGTACAAAAAAATTAGTAAAACTACTGTAAATTCCAAAGAGCTAATGTGTAGCTGCACAATAAAAAACTAAATGCCAATGCAAAGATGCAGGACAACTCAAAACTGATATCGGTTGGCTTGTTTTGATGCATTGCACACGTTCACTCACTCACCGAGAGCGTCTCAGGAATATCAGAAACCAGCTCAGAATCATAAGAACTAAAAACAGTTGAATCCCGTCGAAACATAATGACTGAAGGGCGCTTATCACGTTCTCATAAAGTCCTTCACGTGTCAGCGGGTTTCTGTCAGATGTAGTACTGGTGGGCTGCCAGGCTGTCCATGAAGGGGCGAACCAGATTGTCCGTGGAGAAGTAGAAGACCAGGCCGAAGGTGATGGAGATGGGAAGAGCCGGCAGAGCCTTCTTGAAGATGGCCAGCAGGAGGAGCGTCAGGCACAGTCCCTACAAAACAACCACAGCAACTTTCTCAAGTTATCTGACTGCTCCAGATTCACCCAAATTAAACTATTAATCCTAGTGAGCCATCTAAATCACTAGATCTAGTGCCCTACTAAGGCATCATTCACTGGTATGGAACATTCAACACAGGCAGACACTCCAAATGTTTGATGGGAACACGTTGTACAGCTAACAACATGCACTCAATACATAGCACACACAAATAATGTGTATGACAGTCAATATTTAATTAGATTACACTTTTTTATCAATACTTTAAGTACTCATTAAATTATAAATATTAGAAAAATTAATCGTTGTGATTAATCGTGATAATCTCAATTATATTATATTTTGAATTATTTTTAACAAACCAAAGCAGACTTGAGACTTAAAAAACATTTAAAAAATCGTATCGATCCCAAACTTTAGAACAGTGGTGAACATTAGTTGTGTCTAGTTGAAATACTCACGATGAGAATGGCCACGAAACAGGCCAGTGTGGTGTTCCAGTCTCCTCCGGTGGCCGCCGCCTTTCCCACCAGGACGCTGTAGAAGATGAAGTCTCCGAGACCCAGCTTTATCCCTCCTGTGTCAAAGTCAACCAACAGCCATTAGAAAGAATAATCATTAAACCTGTTTGTAAAGCTTCCCTAGGGCATTTTTTAACTAGGTCACCTCACTGTCATTAGGAAATCAGTACATATGAGCCCTATTTACATGTTTTGTAACCAAGAATATGATCTGTATGACACTGAGGCTGTTGACGGAGAAACCACTTACGGTCTTCCTCAAGGTCCTCTTCTGCCGAATACCTCCGGCTCCCTCCCTGAACCACATCATCCTCTGACTCCACCCCTTCCTGTGCCCTGGCTCCGCCCTCGCCACGCTGCCTTTCATTAGCTGGGAAGACAACAACCAAATCTAGGTTACAGGGTATTATACTCTACTTTCTACACAAAGCCTTTTAAAACGTACTAAAATACTAGTAAAGTGCTTGTAAAGAACTAAATCACCTGAATCTGGATTACTAACATCAGCCATTCCAACCATCCAAACCATGGCAGCTGAGAAAGAGAAGCTTTTATTAGTGCATGACTCATCTTGACCGGACTTAAACTGAGCACACATGTGGAAATAGAAACTGGCTTAAATTACAGACAATCCCATATCAAAGCTGGGATCATTTCTTTAGGACATACATGAATAGATGAGCGCAGGGAAAATTGGCTCGTTTCTTTCTTGAGCGGTCTCAACCAGCATCCTCAACGGGCCTTTCGGACACAGCACCGCTATCAGATCTGGAAAAACAAACACACGCCATTACTGATACCATCATGTGCGCCAATCACACAGATATGAGCATTTTCAGTCATTAAAAGTCAAGTTCGCGATTTTTGAGTCACTGTTGCAAAAAAAAAGACCTGGCTTTGGAAAACGGCGTTTTGTTTATTACAGAAATTCTGCTCTGTACCTTTAAGAACTGAAATTTTAACTTAAAGGAATAGTCCACCCAAAAATGGAAATTCTGTCATAATTTATGCACCCTCATGTCATTCCAAACCTGTATGCACTTCTTTCTCATGCAGACCTTTTGTTTGAAGAATGTTGATAGACACACGGTTTCAGTTCCCATTGACTTCCATTGGATGGACAAGATACAATGGAAGTCAGTGGGAACCAAAATTATCCACATTCTTCAAAATATTCTTTCTCCACAGAAGAAAGAAAGTAATACTGGTTTGGAACGACATGACAGGATTTATCTTTGGGTGAACTATCCCTTTAAAGAAATAATTCTATATCTCAGTATAGAAAGAGACGGAGAAGTTGAAGAACAAACGATGGTTCGAGGACTGTCAATCAATCTTCAGGCAAACGCACCATATATGGAGATGGCTCCCAGAATGACCCATGCCGACCATTCGGGCAGGTATTTGATGAAGATGAGAGCCATGAGGGCGCTGATGACGATGAGGTAAGCCTGCTGGAGCCGTAACGGCCCTTTCCAGTGGATGCAGATCATTCCCACAACGCCAAAATTCCAGATGATCATCACTAACGTTGGGTAGTCCATGGCGACGTTATATGTTTTGAACACCTCTCTGAAAGCGAAAGTATTACACATATAAATCAACTCAAACCAAACTACTGATTTTCTTCTTCTTCCTTATTTTTCAGCCTTAAAAGTGATTGAGCGTCTCAGAGACCGTAAATCGTAAAGACCCCAAAACTGGCAGGATGGTCCCAATCGTGCACCGCTACTCAGGAGCACAGACACATGCCCATCCAACACTAGGTGGTGCTATAATAAGGCAATTTGCATTTTTGGATCACAACTTTGGAACCCAAAGGGCTAGAAACAAAATTCCCCCAGGATCATTGAGTCAAGCCCTACAAAATATCCGCCATTTAGAATTTTCCTAAAAACATACTTTTTTTAACTTCTCCTAAGCTGTTGTCTGATCTGCTCCAAACTAGGCATACAGCAGCTAGGGACAGTGCTAGCAAAAAGTTGATTAAAGTTAGTAAAGTTATCAAAAGAATTTTGATTCGTCTAAGCATTGTAAAGTTACAATATAATTAATTGGTCAGGTAACCTCCATTTCTACAAGTTGACCTATAGCTGCTGAACGCAATGTCCAAACTTAACGAAACTTGACACACAAAGATAACAGGACTTTCTGAGGATGCACACCAAGTTTCGTAAAAATCTGCCAATAGGGGGCGCTACAACTAAAAAAAACATTATAAAGCCGCAACCATATGATCAATGTCGTTGAAAATTGGTATGCATCTTCTTTGGTGGGCGTCCTAACATATCTTCTAATATCGGTGCATTCACAGCATGTCGTAATTACCGTAATGATTCTGAACTGTGAAAAGCCTTTACATGCTTGTAATTACAACGTGTAAACTCATAACTATCTGAGACCTACGACTTGTACCACCTGACCACTACAGATTTAAGGTCTGTTCGACTTGAACACAGACCGATCAGCGTATGACATCAAAGTACAGCAAGAGCAATTCGAAAGCATACGGAGCTTTATTTACAGTAATTAAAACATGGCGTGAATGACTCGGATACTGATACAGCCAATCAAATTTCAGCGGCTAATGCTTTATTAATCGAAAGAAGCAAAAAACGTGACCATGATTAATCGTGCAGCCCTATCGAAAGGCTAAAAATATAGAGATATAATTTTGTTCAGCTATATTTTGCCAAACATTGACGCATCCTGCTGTATGAGATGGGTTACATACAGTCGCAATATGATAAGAAGAATCTCACCCCAGATACATGAAGCTGAACCAGAAGAGCAACATCAGTGAAGACAGAATCAGCCAGCCTTGAATAAACTGCACACACAGAGAAAATAAAGTGAAGTCACAATCAAAAGCATGGAACTTCATAGTGTTATAGTGTTTTAGTAATAAAGAGGATCTCACTTTATAGCAGCGATACTTGTAAAGCACCACCAGTATTATCGTCATGAAGACAATGACACTGATCATGACGATCATGTTGAGGAACGAGTTCAGGAGCCTCTGACCAACAGAGTTCGGATCCTCTTCGAACGGAGTGTAGATGCTGCAAAACACGACTTTCCTTCATAAAATTCTGCTTCATTTTAAAGGATTAATTTAAAAATGAAAAATCTGTCCTTTATTCATCCTTAAATCTGTTACTTTTTTTTGTGACGCATCCTGCTGTAAGACATCAGTTACAATATGATAAGAACACGAATATTATATATTATAATATATATTTAATACAAAAAGAAAGCATTAATAAAAGACAATAAAATAATTTAAACTTTTCATTTAATAATGGACAAAATATCAGTAAAATATCGGTATAAGCCAATAATAGCATTTCTTTCAAATTACTTTTATACGTATTTGCCTAAATCAGTTAATATTGGATATTAAGGTCACTAAATCGTTAAGTTTTGCATGCTTTTTAATGCTCACCAATTTTAATATTATTTTAATATTATGGCATATAACCACTAAATGGCTGATATTATAATATAATTTAAATATTTCAGAAATAATTTAAAAAAGGATTTTTTTAAATATTTGTAAAATATAAAAAAAAGAAAATGATGTTGAAATCTATTTTTGAATAAAAAACATTTTTTTTAAATATTAAAAAAAAAACACTTTCAAAAATTTTAAAAAGAGGAAATATTCCTTTGTGTTAAATTTTTTCTCTATTTTAAATATTTTAAAAAGAAATACTTAAAAAAAAACTTTTTAAGAATTTTTTTTAAAAGAAATCCAGTTCCATGGAAAAATAACAGCATACACATGAGGGTGAATAGACAGTATTTTCATTTTTTGCTGAACTTTAAAGTAACAAAACCCGTACAGCCGCTGTCCGCTCTTCTCCGTGTAGAAACTGACGGACTTGATTGTTGCCACGACGACCACCATGCAGAGCGTGACGGGGATGAAGAGCATGATGACATGCTTAGCGCCGTATTTAAGGGTCAGCTCCTCTTCCTCTCCATCAGGAGTGGCCACTCTCTCTCTCTCCACTGCCACTGGCACGGGCTCGTCCAAGCCTGAGCTGACCGGACGCCGCTGCGGAAAATTAAAAGGTGCGGATGAGAAAAATGGGATTTGTTGATGCAGATATACATATTTTGTAGACAATAACTAGAGCATAATCATGCAAACATCTAGTTCAGTCATGAAACTCAAGAGGGCGCAGGCTGATCGGTCCTTTACATGCAACCTGCAAGCAGGGGTGGGCGATATGGCAAAAATATCATACCACGATTTTTTTGCATGTTGGTTTTACTATTTTGCAAGTGACTGAGTATTACAGCCAAACTAATGTCCCTATTTTAAAACCAAAGCCTTATAAGGTAACAAAGTATTAAATAAAAAGAATGGCAGACATTTAAGCCAAAGTGTCATTATTTTCTTTGTTATTAAAAGATAAGAACAAAGATACACATTACGTATACACAAATATACAAATGAAATAAACAGTGCTTTATTTTTTCAGCTACAGAAGGAGTATTTAACAGAAGCATTCAAGAAAGAAATAAAATGAACAAATATATAAAAATAAAACACTACATAGACTTCAGTGTATAAATTATACATTGATACTTATTAAAGCTACTATTAAAGTTCTCAGAGCAGTGAGTGATTTTCTCTTTGTTTTTGTTGTTTTATTAACATTAAAGTGATAGTTCCCCCAAAAATGAAAATTGTCAGCATTTACAAAGACCAACATGGAACAATGTGACAATATCATTGCAAATGAAAATAACTGGCACAGGACACCGGCACAGACATGGACACACCGGCATGGACACCGGCACTGAAAGTGGCACCGGCACCGGCATGGACACACCGGCACAACAGCACAAACACACCGGCACCAGAGTTCCTCTTAACCCCTCCACCTCCCCAGCTCCACCTGCCTAGATCTGCTATGGGATTTAGCCTATGTATTTCTATTTATGCAGCTGCAGCATATCTTACAGGCTCACAGCAGCGCGTCTGTGTATCTGTTAGCAGGAGCAAGTCCATACTTGCTCTCCAGCAGCAATAATGAACAGTAGCAGAAGCAGCATAAGGTCTGGTCCACCAAGACCAAATACATTAACATATTCAATAACACGTTAAAACTATTCAGAGAGTTATCATAACTGAAATTATATGCAAATTAAAATCTTTGTCAATTTTGGCACACTTTTAGCTAGCATGTCCACTGTAATAAAAAGCCTACACTTACTCGTTTAGTGTCTGTTTCCTCTGGCAGAGACATATCATGATCTTGGTTGTACGAAGGGATGGTTGGGCTTTCGGACTGGACCAGAGCGGACCTCTCGTTGTAAGAGTCCTCTTCACTGTCCGAGGAATTCATGAAGAGAATGTGACCGAAGCCAAATGCCCAGAGCTGAAAGATGCATCACACCAGATTAATACAATTGACAGCCCTCAATAACCATAAAAAACCATAGTAATACCATTATTATGGTAATACCATACTGTATTTAAGCATCTGAATATATATGAATAAGATATTATAAAAGATTCAAGATTTTTTATTTGTCACATAGCCTACACAGTTATAAACAGGAAAATTATTGTACTTTTCATTATATAACGCACAATATTTCAGTAACAATATCAGTACAGGCCAATAATAGCATTTCTTAAAATTGTATTATTATATGTATCTGCCTAAATTGATTATAATAGGAAGCGGATACTATCAGGGCTTATTTAAAATATTTTAATATTTTAAATATATATATTACAATATTTTCTGTGGCTAAAATAGACACTAAACTGTTTTGAGATGTGCTTTTTAGTGACGCACAAATAATTATTTTAATGTAATGGCAATGATCAATAAACCGGGCTAATATTATACATTTATATTTAAAAAAAGACTACATTTTCCTTTAAAAATCTTATATAGAAACAAGTCAATTGTAAGTCAGTAACAGATATGGTGCTGATATATCATGTTTCCCAAGTGGCGTTACTTTATAGATGAAATATTAAAGATTGGAGCTTCTGTGTGAACAATTCTATACAACAGGCAGAGGAATATAGATTTATAATATCCATCTGTATCGGCTACATTTCTATATTATATATTGTGATATGAAATTCCCATCATGAAAGTATCACAATACTTCTGTAAGTGGCTTGTGCCTTTAAAACACCGAAAACATGGGTCTTTAAAAAGAGGAAGTTTATCTCTGGGACAAATATATGCGTTTCCCCCAGTTTTAATTACTTCTACAGCCCTAACTGTTACTCTTATTCAATAATATACTGCCATGTATTAATAATGTTCCGCAGATTAAAGCATTCATCATGATCCATGATTTTCCAACGTCTCCTATTAATGTGTCTGGGAACCCAGTTCCTCCAAGAATCTAAAGAAAAATAACATCTGCCGAATCGTACAGGTGAGAAGAATGAAATACCTTTAATGTGACGGTATTTATTTACATGAAGGATGATCCAGCAGTGTTATTTGCAGAAGGACTCCGTCAAAACATCGCGAATTCCAATGAGGAAGTGATGCCGATCAGCTGATCCTCACTGCCCCACGTGACGTTACGTCACCTGACCACATTAGTGACACTCTAAATGGCTCTGGTCTCAACAAGTCACATTTTATTTTATTTTTTGAGTGTGGTTGGAATTTTAGTTGTCTCAATATTTGGCCCAACTAATTATTCATAGTCAGTCCATTAAATATATTATATGTGTCAATACTAATAAGAACAAGACAAGAACAACCCACAAGGTAGGTTACGTCGTAAACTTAATCTAATATTCTGCATGGAAAATTATATTCAGAAACAAACGTACGCTAATTGCCAAAATAAATGTCATCTGTTTTTGAATAAATTAAATGACACTTATTAATTATAAGTTCAATAACGTTTGCTGAAACCCTTTCATTTTTGTTATTTTATAGTGTACAGTAAATAGTAATACAGTGCTTATTATTATTAGCAGTAATAGTAGTAGTATTTTACCATTTATCATTCTGTGGTCTGTGACATAAAGTATGTATTTAGTTGTAATATGTTTTACTCAATTTAAAATGGTCATTGGAGAATAGTCTGATTACATTCTGGCAAAAAAAAAAAAAAAAAAAAGCCTTTCTAACAGAATTAAATAGGTATTATATAAATGCTACCTCTGATATATCACTGATAGAGACACATGCGGTTTATGTGGGAAACATAGGCCTATATAGGAAGAAATTAAGGAACAATCTGCAAAATGTATCATCTATCAACCATCTAGAAGACCTTTAGCAAAAACATTCTTGCAAGAACATTCAGATCTCTCTTCAGACCATTTAAACTGCATATGACTGCAAATGAAGGTCTCTCTCTAAAAATAAAAATAAAAAGAGTACAAAAACTGTTACTGTGGTGGTACCCTTTAAAAAAGTACACATTTGTACTATATTTACCCCTAAAAGATGCATATTAGTACCTTAAGGCCTGGTTTCATAGACAGGACTTAGATTAAGCCAGGATAGTTTAATTAGAACATTTTTGTAGCTTTTAGTCTTAAAAACATTACTGGTGTGCAAAAACAATGCACAAAAGACAAAACAATGACAGCTCACAGGATCCCAGTTTCTCAAGTGTTGCCATGGGATTCTGTCTTTGTGTGACTGGAGTCATTCACTGATCCTGATGTTTATCTGCTCTTGTACATTTCAGGCACATACTGTATAGAGCCAATGAAATGTGGTGGGAGGAACTAAAGTTTTACAGAGTTTCAAAACCAACAGAAGAGCACACTGTGCACTGAGAAACATAACAGAAGAAGCAATGATTTGCCAGGAAAACACTATTCACTATTGCAGCTGGGTTTTTGTAGTCGGTGGATTGCTTTACCTCCTGCGGCAAATGACCACACACACGCCGTACGGACGTTATGTGGACACAAAATCCCCCGGGATGATGGTCCCAGCCAGGGTGGGCTGGTTTATTCAGGAGCTTCCATCATTCCTTGTTCCTGTGCTCTTGTTTTTGACAACAGAGAGTTTGCCAGGGATAGGAAGACATTTACTGCTCTGGACCTTTTGCTTGCACTACTTTCAAAGGTAATAACATTTCACATATATGTTAGCAATACCTTAACAAGCATTGCATTTTAATACTGACCAGGAACTTGAGTGTTCTAGAGAAGCACAGTTGAGTTTTGCCAGTATGTTACTGAAATATAATCTAGACACAGTTTCAGTTAAACAGGACTGTATGCATGCTTGTTGCCGGTATCAGATAATCTATTACGTAACTAGTTTTGATTTTTGTATTGTTTTGAGTTTTGGAATAGGAAAGTGAGTGGTGCATGAAGTATTATCTCTATCAGAGTTGTAAGATGCACTGAAATAATATATTATGAAAAATTAGGGGACACCTGCCACCTAAATTGTTAAGAAGTTGATATTATAACAGTCAAGCAATTGAAAATCGCTGTTCACTGACTTCATTCACACTTGAGTTCAGCAGTGATCTTGCTCTAGTCAGTATAATTTGATCATAATTTGATTTAAACCGGCATACCAACTCAATAAACTGGGGCAAATGAAAAAAAAAATGAAGTCATGAGAGCCTGCACAAATGTACTTTGTACTTCAAACTTAGTTCAAACTCTCAAAAACACTACTTTAGCATAGTAAAGTACAGTTACTCAAGTTCATTACACCCGGTGTACTTTTGGTGTACAGGCAGAAGTTGTTTCTTTTTCAGTTAAGGTTCCGCTCAGATCAGTGGAATGAACAGGAAGGAAATATGTTTTTGTAACAGCACCCATCAACAGTCGTCTGGCTTCTTCTCATACCAGAGCAACAATGCACATCAACGAAGGCAAATATCACGTTCACATCTTTTTGTTACTCGTGAAGCAATTGAACCACTGCTGCTTTTACATGAAGATGGACGTGATTAATAAATCATTTATTTTTTTTAAATTCAAATGCATATCCTCATTGACTTAACCAGCTGGAAATATAAGAATTTTCATCCTGATTTGAGCTGAAGAAGCAACATTTAAGATACCATTGTTGCCATATTTTATTGCTCAACCGCCAATATGTTACTGAAACATAATCCAGACACAGTTTAAGTCTAACAGGATTGCACTTGCATTCAATTAAACAGGAATGTACTTGCATTCACTTAAACAGGACTGTTCTCTCATGTTTACTGCGCACATATCTATTTCTAGCCACATTTCTTTTGAGGTCTTATATACAGGAAATGCCACCATGCTTATCAAATCAAATCTCTAAACATAAGATTTTTCTGTATACATATCCTGTAAGTCTGTGTTCATACTGGATGATACGGTCACACATCCCAGCTGAAACAAACATCCTTCCAGGATGAAAGAAAATCACTTTTGCGGCGACTGTTTGATCACACTCTTTGCTGTTCTGCAGGACCTTTGTGTTTTCCTTACTGACCAAAGGCAGGCCGTCTCCTCTGCACATTGTGTTGAGTGCGGTCATCTTCTGCTCTGTGAATGGCTTTCTGCAGGGTCACTACATGCTCCACTGCACTCAGTACCACACCGAATGGCACAGAGACACACGCTTCATTACTGGTACATGGTGCTAATTACAGACCATTAGATCTTTTGGTCCCACTTTATATTAAGTGTCTTTGACTACTATGTAATAATGTTTCAATTAGTCTTTTAATACAAAGCATTTATTGTGTACATACATGTTTTGCATGTTTTTTTTGTTTTTTTTTAAATACGTGTGCAATTATGTCTTTTAATTACACTGTTGACCCTTCCTTTAACCCACACTTAAACCTCCCAACCTGTCACCCACCTCAATAGCAGCACCTAATATAAAGTGTGACTGATCTTTTTGGTCAACTACGTGATTCATTTGAATGGAATCAATTATTGCTGCTGTTTCATTGGTTATAATTAATCATAAAAACACTCAATTGAAATGAATGTTCCTTCCAGGTGTGTTGATGTTTTTCTCTGGAATGGCCATCAACATCCACAGCGACTACATTTTACGTAACCTGAGGAAACCAGGAGAGCTCAGCTATAAAATCCCTAGAGGTCAGTATTTGATTATGATTTATGAATAATTATGTGGGGAAAAGTACAAAAAAGGAAAAGAAAAAATATATTGAATATAATTAAAACTTAATTGCACGAGTTATATATAATATTATAATATATATATAAATTATAAATTATAATAATTTTATAATAATAATATATATATTATTTTATATATAAATGTACTGTATATAAAATAACAGATAATAGAATATAATTATAAAATAATATATTATATAAAATATATATAAATTGTTATAAATTAAAATTAATAAATTATATTATAAAATAAATATAGTCATGTATTACATATATATATATATATATATATATATATATATATATATATATTGTTATTGTTATTGTTATAAATGAATAAATTATATTTCTTATAAAATAAATATACAGTCATGTATTATATATATTATTTTATATATTATATATATATATATATATATATATATATATATATATATATATATATATATATATATATATATATATAGAATAGAAATATAGTTATAAAAGAGTACTATATTATATAGTATACAATTATATAAATACATATATAATATAAATGTGTGCATATTATATTGTATGTGTGTAGTGGTAGGTATAAATACATTACTATACATATACTTTACACTATTTTAATGTGCCTTTTTACATGTTACATGTATTTACTATAGTAATAATAACCATAAATTACATGCAACCAACCCTAAACCAAACCATAATCCTAACCTAACCACCCTATAGTAAGTACATATTTATAATTCCACTGTAACATGGACACCTTAAAATAAAGTGTAACCAATATAATTTATAGCATAAAGACAATTCATATTTTTTTCTTTATGGTCTAAAACAAATCACAAAAATATATAAATATATGAGATTTATCTGAGTGGGACTAAACCTCCTCATTTCTTTATTCAATTGTACACTAAATATTTGCGTTGTGTTATTTCTAGGAGGAATGTTTGAGTTGGTCTCTGGCGCAAACTTCTTTGGGGAGATCATTGAATGGTGTGGATACGCTGTGGCCAGCTGGTCCTTTCCTGCGTTCTCCTTCGCTCTGTTCACCGTCTGCTCCATTGGGCCAAGAGCCTACCATCATCACAGGTGCTCCTCCAAAATGCTGCCTTTTAAAGATATCTACTTTTGATTCTAGCATTTTATTATTATTTATTTGAACTATTGATTATACTATTTATTTATAAACATAATTCATTCAAAACCAAAAAGTACTGATAAAAAGTTTCATTTAAGTATTTATACTTATTGGTATACATGACATTAGCTTAACAACATTTAAATGGTGTTTGACTTCAAGGTGAAGTCAATCCAGAATCCAGCACACAGTTTCATTAATGGATTATAGTAAAGGGTTTATGTCTTTATCTTATGCTAACAACCTGAAAGTAAATGTCTGCTTGTCTTCTTCACAGGTATTACTTGGAGAAATTTAAAGATTACCCCAAATCAAGAAAGGCTGTGATCCCTTTTCTGCTGTAACAGTCAGCGGCCATAAACATTTTATAAAGGAAAAAAACTACAAAGTTTAAGCCATGAGCTAAATAGAACTGCAAGTGCTGATGTTGTTACCGCATGTCCTGCTCACACACACTAAAACAACACCCAAGGGGACATTTCTGAAGGTTTGTATTTATTATTTTTAAATACACCATTAAAAACCTGTTTACATCTGTACATAGTGGAGAATGGTCATTTCTATACATATTCCCATTTGAGCATTGACCGGTCATAAAACTATTCATCAGTCATAAATGATTATGACATCGGTCATGCGTCATTGGTGCTCAAACATGAAACGCAAACCGAGCAGATCTGCCGTTCAAAGTCCACTGAACTGAAGCGTTCCACTGAACGCGGTCGATACGCACCACTATTGTTTTCCCCTTTCCCCTGCTTCATGGCGCTAGATTATAATTAAAACTGAATTACTTTCAAATGATTTCCATGTGTGCATCAGAAACAGAGTGTGTTATTTGAATTTGTCACCAGACAGACAACAACGCACTGTGATAAACCACATCTATGACCACTCAAATGCATATAGAATTTGCTGTCACTCCTCTGAAGCCGTCTTGCTTTTGATCTGCCGTTCTGTGCGCACCGAACTCTTCATCGCCTTCTGCAGGAGCCATGTGCTAAAATGGATGCCAGCAAATGCACCGCCGGCAACCCAAAACCAGTTCTTCCTCAGCCAGCTGTGGTTTCTCATCTTCTCGGTCCTCAAGGGGAGGTGCAGCTCAGGACCTGCAAATGCAAGTGAGAAAGTTAGGAAAGCTGATATCTGAGATGTGGTGGATCAAGAGATTCGCATAATAGATGTGCAGACGACAAATCAGCAGCAGCAGCGTGATGATATCATGATAATATGGAGCAAAACCTCTGAGGAATGTTTCCAGCGCCTTGTTGAATCTGTGCCATGAAGAGTTAAGGCAGTTCTGAAGGAAAAAGTGGGTCCAACCCGGTACTAGCAAGGTGTACCTAATAAAGTGGCCAGTGAGTGATGTTTGGACATGCTATGGGATTTTATGAAGTGCCATCATAAAAATTGCACACTCTACACTTTGACCAAAACTGTCATTATAGAGAAAATCCTGTTATCTTCACAGATAAGATTAAACACACACACATTTCATCAGAGGAAAGATCCGTGTGTGATTGTAAATAACTAGAAATAGTGACATGAACCCAAGTGACTGATAACAGATTGCACACACTTATCTATGAGCCAGTTAAAATGAATTCTGTCATTGTTTACTCGCTCATTTCTTTCCAAACCTCTGAATTTATTACTTGAATGGAAAACCAAATCTTTGAAGAATATCTTTGCAGCTCAATGACAGTTCCAGCTCAAGGTTGAAGTGACAGAAAAGCCTCTCAGGGTGAGTAAATAATGACAGAACTTTCATTTTGAGGTGAACTGTCAGTTAAAGTAAAACCTTTCCCACCTTGAGCAGCAGCTGCAGTTACTCCTTGGCTTTGCTCTCTCTCTTTCTACTCTTCTCGGGCAGAGGAGGCAGGGGAGGCGGGGACGGGTCGATGTAGGACACGATGCCCGGCTCGGGAATATAGTCCTCCCTCCTCTTCTTCAGCAGTGGATTGGATTTGATCGAGTACCAGCCCCAGTGAACCAAGCCAAGGCCAGAGCCCATAACAATCAGGACTTTATAGTTATCCCAAAAGCTCCGGAGCCTACTCATGTCTATAGACACCAAAACACATCAAACACATGAATAAACTAATGCCAAACCCGTGGGAAGAGATGGTTATAGGCAGTTGACATCACATTCACTGCAGTTAAAAAGTGACGGGTCTCTCCTCCTCTATGTGAATTATTCCTCTCATACACTTCAGACGCAGTAATATTGTATACCGGTCTAGCTTATTACTTTGACATGTTTAGAAGTACGTACGCTGGTTGATAAATTAAATATCTGTAGACGAAGTTACATGATTATATAAATTTCTCACTCACCTTCAACTTTTTGCTTCACGTCGCCACCATTTTGGGTCCTGACGATAGAGGCTTAGGTAGCCGATGACTGTCCTGCCTAAAAATAATAGTAGGAAAATTCCCCGTTGAAGGTAAATATGTTAATGCAACGCAAGCATTGACATGATTTTATTGTTTATTAATTTTTAATTGAAATGTTTTAATTATTACAGTAATGTAAAATCTATCGATTAAAAGTATTTGTCCTAGGAAGCATTTCCTTACTAAAGTTGCTTTTACATCGCTCATTTGGGGGTTTGTATTATTATTTGTAAAAAAGCTACTTCAGGAAAATGATAAAATAATCACTTTTCTTAACAGGTGACTCTATTATTATAATAGCCTACTGGGTTTGATTTATTTACAAACAAAATGTAGGCTGTGTTCGAAATCGCCCCATATAGCCTACCCTAATTCACTATTCCCTACATTAGCAAGATTGAATTAGTGCACTCAAATAATGTTCACTAATGGCTGTTCCCTCAAATAAGGCCCTATTTAAGGGTAGCCTGGCCTATATGGGGGCAATTTCGGACACAGCCGTAGATTTGTTAAAGTCCCCATGTGGTGAAAATCAAGCTTTTAATGTTTATGTGGTGTTTTATAGTATCTGTTTAAGACAAACCAACCGCAAATTCATAAGTCGACACCATTGCTGAGTATTTTCAAAAGAAAATCAATCAAAGGTAGGTTTTCATTTGAGAAAAAAAATGTAACGCCTATAAAGTATCAGCAGAGGGAGCTACTCACATATAGTATAGCCTCACATAAGCATGTAAGTGATCACAGGATTGAAAAAGTGATGAGCAATAGTTCGCACGGGAATACTAGTGAACTGCATACAACATATTATGCAGTGAATAATGTGTTTCGTGTTATTGTGTGTATAATTATTTTAATTTTAAGTTACTCAAAGCCAAAACTGTTGCTTTGACATTGCTGTTCACAATCTTGCTCCACTGCATAGATGTTCCAAAAACATCTATCAAATGCAATGACGTTCTGACATTCATGTATTATAGTCTGTGAAGTTCCTTTTATAATGCCAGGAATGTGCAGCATCTGGGTCTTATCTGTTTAAAGACACTAATGATAGGGTGTGGAGCTTTCGGAGGATTTGATACTCCAACATTAAATGCAAGATCTTTCCACAGAGTTCCGTTCCACTGACATGACTGTAGGAATTACAGGAAAACTCAATTGAAACTGATGCTCTTATAACGTGTAGGAACATCTTCAAGCAGCTCTTTCATGTACAACAACAGCTGATACTAACAATTTTGGTAAACATTTTCCGAATCTTCCCGGAATATTTGAAAAAGATCTACATGAAGATTCACCATACAAATCACAACGTATGTGTTTGGGAATGACGTGAGAAAATAATGACAGAATTTTCATTTTTGGGTGAACTCTTCCATTAATGCTTCCATAAATCCATTTCTCTGGAAATATCCTTCACAATACAGCATTCCCACTCATTTCGACACCAGGCTTACTCTGTAATTAGCCTGTGTGGTAAACAAGCTATTGTTAAAACAGGCCAACATCTCTGCAGTTCCCATGAGAATTTGCCCTCACATACACTGTAACTCCACAAGTAATCCCCCAAAGAGCATGCCAGGTTCCCCCACAGTGAGTGTGTGTGTGTGTGTGTGTGTGTGTGTGTGTGTGTGTGTGTGTGTGTGTGTGTGTATGTGTGTGTGTGTGTGTGTGTCAAAGACAACTTCTATAGGCCTACTAGATCACTATAAGACGCTAAATAAAGATTAATGAGAGGGAGTGTCTGTCTCAGTTTTGGTTTGTAGTCTTTATTCACGTCTCAGATTCACAGAAACAGACAGTAGTAATGGATCACGACAAAGTCACATCACAGAAAACATGTGTCATACTCATTCCCTGTATTAGGGTGATTGTTTATTTCCATCTCTCTCCTCAAACAGTTGCCAGTCTTCCCATGCAGTGAGGAGACTGGGGAAGAGAAATGGCAGGTTTTGAGGGAATGACAGAACAGTTTAAACTGGCTAAAAAGCTCAGGGCTATATGGCAGTCATCACACACACACATATGCGCACACACGCACACACACGTAGTTAGTGTGGGAAACTTGTACAGTGTGAAACTTTTACAGTGTGTTTACAGGGTGTTACAACAGTAACATGCCCAAACTACACCCCCCCACCCCCACCCCCACCCCATACACACACAAAAGCATATGGTAATCCTCCAATCAGCACCCATTCTCTCTGGGCTTGTGCAGACACAGAGGTCTTGTTTACACCTGCTATTGACAACAATTAAAATTTGTTTTTAACTTTGGAAGCCTCATTTCGGCTACACAAGAAAAAAAAATCTGATGTAGCAGATACATCGTCTTGGGTCCTCGAGGGTTTCGGGTCTTTCAACATCAGGCACCTTCTCCCAGGAGACCCGGCCGGGGTTGATCAGGCCCCAGTAACAACAGCCCATGGCTCAGCTCTCTTAAGCCACCTAATGGCTGTTTCTGCAGCTTTATATGGATTTGATGGCTTATATTCTCTTTGCTGCCCCGGTGACCCACAGATAGCTACAGTCTCCACCAGATCCTGGTACTTTGCATGTTTCCGCTCGAACGAATGCCTCTTCCATCCGCTCTTCCCAGGACACTGTATAAGTTCCAGCATGATCGGATGATTTGTGGCCTCAGAGCTAATGATCATGTCTGGTCGGAGTCATGTTATTGCAGCGTACGGTGTGAACTTCAACTGTTTTCCCAGGTCAACTTTCAACAGAAGCAAGTTAGAGGAGGCCCAACCTTGTTTTAGCATGTACCTGGTGTTTCTATCCAGCGTTCACAAAATGGATGGACTTTATGGGGGCACAGTGGTTTTTGCTGGTATTTATGGCCTTAACTATACTATCCGCAACTGCCTCGAGCACCTGGTAACGGCCTTCCCCCAAGGCCTTTGGGCAGCCGCTGAGAATATGTTTCAATGAGCCTTTCCCTGGACACAGGGAGCAGGAGGGTGTTTCGCTCTTGCCCCAGACATGGAGGTTTGCGGGACTTGGTCATACACAGCCTGGACAAGGAACTTGACATGAAAGTAGTCTGCCTGCATGATGTTTGTCCAGGTGATCTTGCACTTTCCATTTCATCCATAACCTACTCCTCTTCCAAACCAGATTGGACATTCTGTTGGATCAGGTGTGACAATCTTTGCCCCAAGCCTTTCCAAATTGGACCTTTGGGAAATATCCCAAACCAAACTCAGCCAGTAGCCACATTTCCTACCAATGTCTTCTGCTTTAGCTGGGACTCCTCCACCTCCAAGGCGTTCTCCACCCTCCATTTTCTGCCTGTCCTCACTTCTATACTGGCTGATGACAGCTTTGGGTCTCTTGGATCTTTGTACTGTTGGGCTTCTCTCGTTCATGCCACCATAAACTCTTCAGTGAGAGCAGTGAATAGGAGCTGCAGAGCATTACTGGTTCCAGATAGTGCTCCACTACTCAAGCTCCAGGAAAAACCCAACACCTATAGGGAGAAATCTGCTGATATTCCTCTCTAGAGATTCAACTGTTGACAGTGGGACAGCATAGACCAGCAAAGGCCACAAGACTCATGGCAGAATGCAATAAATCTGGTAGATCCAAGATTAAGCCAATCTTCAAGCTCTTTGTTGGACTTTTGAATAGAAGTAGAGTCTTTCAGTGCGAAATCAAAGAGCTTACTCTAAAAATAACCTCTAAATGGGATAGTGGGATAGAGGCACACGTCATTCCAGATAGCAAGAAGCGGAAATGTATCCACCACCTTTCCCTTCTTCAGCACCAGTGATCTTGATTAATGGCTCTGAAACTCATTCTTTCTTAAGTTTCTCAGGGCCTTGTAGAAACCACCTGCTCCCCGGGACAGATGTTGTTGTAATTGTTGCTCTTATTGGAGGCTGTCGTACACCAGATTTTGTCAAGGCACCCCAGCACCACCTCGGCTGACTTGACCACCATGTTCATAGCAAGAGCGGAAAATTATATGGGTATTATTTAAAATGATCTTCCATTCATAATTTTTTTTTTTTTTTTTTTGTATTATTTAAAACAAAAAATTGCTATTATTTCATAATGACTACCACTTTTGAAGGACAACAGCCTCCAGGCTACAGCTCTATGAAAAAAATGAAGTCTGTGTTTGTGTCTGCCTGGGTGTGTTGTGTGAGTGTAACACCTGGTACTACTGCTTCTCCATTATTACTTCAGGGCAATTTCCTAGATGACAGTAACCACTTATACCCATTAGTGTGAGATTTTTCCCCTCTCTCACCCACTCTTTTCCCTTTTTTCCCTCTCTGTCTCACTCCCAGGAAATTTTAAGAGGAAACGTGCATAATTTTCCTTCACCTACAGTCCATGCAAAATAGGAAACACACACACACACAAACACAAACACAAACACATACACACACACGTTGGGTTTCCAGGTTTTATGGGGATTTTTCATAAACATACTGATTTTTATACAGCACAAATTGTATATTCTATCCTCAAACTCTAACCCTACATCTAAACACAACCCTCACAGAAAACATTCTGCATTTAAAAAATAATACAAATAATAAAAAAAAAAAATGTTTGGGACAAAATTTGAGTGATATTTGAATTAAAAATTTGATCTATCATATATTTTTTGTCTGTGTACAGAATAGCCCAACAACAGCCTATAGCCAGGCAAAGAACACCCCGGCAGCAGCCTAGCAACACCCTAGTAACTCCCTAGTACACCACAGCAACAGCAATGCACTAGCAACAGCCTATAGAATACCCCAGCAATAGCCTAGTAACACCTTAGTAACTGTATAGAACACCTCAGCAGCAGCCTAGCAACACCCAAACAACTCTGCAGCAGCAGCCTAGTGATACCATAGCAACAGCCTATAACATCCCAGCAGCAGTCTAGCAACACCCTAAAAACTACCAAGAACAGCACAGCAACACACTAGCAACCGCCTGGAATCTCAACGGCAGCTAACAAAACCCCAGAAACACCCCAGACTACCCCAGCAACAGTCGAGAGATGTCCTAGCAACAGCTTAGAACATATCAGCAACAGCCTAGAATACCCAGGCAACAGCTAGAAACACCATAGCAACTACAACAATGGTTTAATGGTTTAAAATCATTTTTTAAGCTTTCAGCCTATAGGCTCTGTTACCTTTGTTTTGTAACTGCAGATGTACAGTATCTAAACCGAGATAACAGTGTGTGTATGTGTGTTTTTGGTGGACACACCTTATTCCAGTAGCTTCTCATATGTGATGTAACAAATGATGTCCTGATGATGTCATCAAAGGTGGAGGTAATCGTCGTCAATCAAAGATGACTCTCCGGTGTTCTGGGAACTGAACATCACTGCTTGACTAAAGCATGATTTATCATCATGTCATTTTTGCATTCTCATTAAAAAACTGATTTTTTAAAAAACTTGTCGCCCTCACAAATACCACAGAAATGAATATATGTGGGGGCTGGATAAGCATGTATGATAACTGCTGGGACGAATGAGTGTGTGTGTGTGTGTGTGTGTGTTCTCAAGTGCTTGGCGGTACATCTGTGAATCTGGACTTTTTGTCCACTTTGTTTTTGAACTTCAGAGGGCCTGAACAGGTCAGACTTTTAGTTTTACTTGTGCCTGACCTACATTCCTCGTGCACTGCAATAGCATGCGGTTTGTCAACAGTTTGCACTGTAGGGTGATAAAATACACACAAACAGCCCAGTGGTGAGTCCACAGAGAGAGCTGACTAAAACACTGCAACAGGATCTGCTCTTACACACTTAAAGTTTTGTGAAAATGATCAAAAATGCTGGCGGTGACTGGCAACTTTTTTAAAACACACTGGCGGGGAAAGAGTTAATAATGTTCTCAAAATATTATTTATACATCGTTCACAAGTGTTTTTCTGAATTTAGTTGGACGTTCATCTAATGTAGGCTATTTGAATGTTACTAACTTCTTGTTTCAGAGTGTTCAGATAACGTTAAGGAATATTCCCATAATGTTTGCAAAATTATAAAATGGAACGTTCTCTTAATGTTTTAGCTAACGTTTAGCAATAACCTTATTTTTAAATCAAATCTTTAAAATCTTTTTTTTTTTTTTAAACGTTAAAAAACTTTTTGAATGTTCAAAGAACATTTAGAAATAAAGTTTTCATAACTTTGTAGGAAGGTTAGCGAAACGTTTCATAGAACAAATTCTTGTTATCTGAGTCTATTTCTTTAAAACAATTACATTGATTTAAAATAAGAGGTTATATTTTCTGACAACAAGCCTTAACATCTCATGCAATTTTGCTTCTCAAGTAAATTTATCTTCTCTTATGGATGTTTTATATTTACACTGGTAAAATAAGACGAAAATATTCATTAAATAATATTCTTAAACAAACCTCGCAAACTTGCATTTAGAAATGCCTGCATACAACCAACAACCAATGCATAGAATCTACATTTGTAGATTGTACAATAAGTAAGGGTTAATGCCCGACGAGGTGTCCATTGTCAGGTATTAATGGACGACAGCGAGGCGTGAACATGGGCGTGAACCGCGTCGGACGGTTGCCTCCGCCGAAGTCCATTAATACCTGACAATGGACACCTCGAAGGGCATTAACCCGCTTATACCATGGTCACTTGCCAAATAACACATTTTTAAAACATTAGTTTATATTTTAATTAGTTTTACAATCGAAATCTAAAGTTTTTACAAACAATAACTTGGTTTCCCTGGTTACGCCTGACGGTTTATTTACTAGGTGTCCTCTATCACTTTTTAATGGACACCCTGCAGCCAATCAGAATCGAGTATTCACCCAGACCATGTTATAATCTGTCGATAATCTTTTTTCGAATGATCTGTTACACTCAGATGTACGCAATATTAAGGACGGAACGATCTTTTGCTATTTCCTTTTCTCTGCGATTCTTTAAGAAAAGAAACCAAGCATCTAGTACATGCTACCAATTACTTAGCAATGACATGGAAACCACCTAGCAACCACACAGAACATCCTAAAAACAACCCAGAACAGCATAGAAATAACCTAATAACCACTGAGAAGACACTGGCAACTATTTAGCTACCACCCGAAGAAGACCCAGTTGCATAGTAACACTATAGAAATCATCCAGAACAGTGTAAAACCTAGCAATGCCTTGGTTATGTCAAATATTAGTTATGTCATTAGTCTGCAACAAGCAGAAACATACATATATGTTCCTATCTGACTTGTGGTGAAGTAATATTTTGTTTTCTTTTGCTGTGATGTTCATTATGTGTGAATTTAACCTACTCAAAAACATGGTAACCTCTGTGTCAACGAGCCACTTGTGAAGTGTTTAAGTAGCCCTGTGTAGCTCTATGTCGAGGATATGATACTGTGGGAAATATCTACAACATCAGAGAAGCAAATCAGACTGTTATCACGCTGAAGAATAACACAGCAGTTACGCCTTGCAGATAAGCTAATCGCTAACGGCGAGGCCCTGAAATCTAGACTGTCTTACACCGGCCGTCTGTTTGATCACACTCTTCCTGACTCCGAAACCAAAGATCCAGCTTTTGTTTTCGGCTCAGATAAAAAAGACCTTAAAAACCATGACACAGACACGTTCTAGATAAAGGCCAGACTCTCTCTCGGTTGCAAGGCTGTATGTTGTTTTTATGACCTCTCTTAAACACTCTCATGTTTCAGAGTGATTAAAGGAACTAAAGAGGAAACGGGAGTGTGTCAGTGTGTTTGTGTTGTGTGTGTGTGTGTGTGTGTGTGATCAGTTCATGGAAGAATGTGTGGTTTTGTGACTCTGTATCATTATTAGCATATGCTATTAGCATTAAAAGCCTGGTGTTTATGTTTAGCATGTTGCTAAGCTAACAATGCATGCATATAAAACTTGGAATTTTAATGAACTCTTTAGGTATTAAAGTAACTGTATTTATTGTCATTTCTCGCTATTTCTTCACCATTTTAAATGGGGGTTTTCACTGATCTCATTCTATTAGCATAAAAGCATGTGATTTCTAGTTTGACTTCACAAGATGTTAAGTTATGTGTGCACAAGTCTAATGTAGTCTGGTTGCAGGTTTGTCTGACCAATCTGAATATTCAGCACTGACAAAATGTAAGATGAACCAGGTGGTTGGTAAATATTTTTATTTATTTATTTATTGGTTGAGTTTGTAGGCTATAGATTATATAGATAGAAAAAATACTAAGCGTTTTCTATATTTATGTATGTTTTGTTTTTTGATGAAAGATTATTAAGAGTTTTTTTCTTCTTTGGAACCACATGCATTGCTGAATCATGCACAATAAAACCATGGACCAGTGTTGCCAAGTCTGTGGTTTTCCCGCAGAATTTGGCTACTTTTATACTGTTTTTAAAAAATATATTTTTATTAAACAATATCAATTTACAAACTCAAGTAGGGAACAACAATGGGCATATGAAATTAGACACAAATAACATGTATTTACTTTTAAACTTTTGCTGCGGGTTGTTTTTTTAGTGCATGGGTTCAGCGAACGTGGAGCGTGATTGGGCTTGTTTTGGCTGCGATTGGGCCGGTTTTGGCTGGTTTTGTTATGCAAACCTGGTAACCCTGCCAGGGACATGTATTAAGAAAATAAATGGAGTCAATTATGATTTCCTATTTCACTATGTTAATACCCTGTACAACAACATCATGTGCTTGCAAATCACTGTACAGTCAGTGGCAAACTGCCTCTGTTAGTCTGTAAATAAACTATTTGTCAATGCAAATGCAGTCTAAATTGCTGACTAAAGCCTGAGGGGCGACTGCTGTCCTTTCTGCCGTTATCTCCCTGTCTTTCTCCTTACCTTATTTTATTTTGCACATTCTTCGGCCTAAAAGAAAGTTGACATCATCATCTGAGGACACATAAGTTCCCACGCAGTCTCGTGTCTCTGTTTCGCTGTCTCACACTCACACACACACATCCGTAGGCTGAGTCATGTTACGGGCCTAATTATTGACTCTGCTCCGGGTGTGGCTGCGCTGGGAAAGTGTTTCTGCAGGAATAGGTCTCCGTCTTCTCAGGGTGCGTGAATCTGTGCACTGTGTGAACTGAGTTATCAGTCGAGAGACCTGTGTTGGTTAGCATTTAGGACAATGCGTGAGTGTATATGGCGTCTGAAATTCATACAATGGTTCTGTTCCAAAAGCACGTACTGCCTAGCAAGAACTCATACCAGTAGAGCACTTCACAGGAAACTGTCTTAAATCACAGTTGATTTCAAAATAGTTTGTTCGCTAGCATGTTGCTAAGCTAACAACGCCACAAAAATAGACAATTGGTCTATTTCTTTTGATACTTTAGGTATTAGGTATTTATAATTTGACAGTTCTCCCGCTTTTTCCACCATCTTGAATGGCTGGATGTTTTCACCTACCACACTGCAATGCATTATGGGTTTGCTTTCTCCATGAAGGCCTCACAATTTGGCCAAAACGAGGCATTATTATGCGGCATACCCAGCTAATATCGGTAGCCTATAGTTCTCAAAACTTTGGCTAATGTTCTGGAAAGGTTCTTTCAAAGTTATGAACAAACATTCTTCCAGTAACGTTAATAGAATGTTCGCTCAGAGTTTTAGTCTTTGACGATTATCTCACAGCATTAGCACCAAACATTATTTATACATCGTTTATGGAACTTTTTTTTCTGAAATGTTTTAGTTCTAAATGTTCAGGCAACATTCCATTTGATCATTTTGTATTCATCATGGGAATGTTTGAATGTTCTCTGAATGTTTTAAAACAAGTAGTATCATTTAAAGTCCCCCTGTGGTGAAAGTCAAGCTTTTAATGTTGTTTATATGTCTATGTGGTGTTTTTAATATGGTTTAAGACAAACCATGTGTAAATTCATAAGTCGACACCATTGCTGCTGAGTATTTTCTCCAAAGAGTCTCAAAAACGTGGTTTGAAATCGCTGGTGTTTCTGACGTCACAAACTACCCTTGTAACCAATCAGGTCAACGTGTGATCGTCAACGAGTGCATTCGGAGATCGACTACTTTTGACTGACAAATTTTCAGCCACCGGAAACACTAACTGATAAAGTGAGTCGTACAAAACCTTTCTTTTAATAAACTTTGTGTACACAAACAATGTTCTCAATGCTCAAGTTCATGTGTAGAGCCCCTGGTGATACTTTGAGCAAAGTTTCATGTTGTGTCGAGCCTCCTTAGTGTTTTAAAAATAGCGATTTTGATGCTATCATAGTAGTGCCCCAAGCACTCCCATTCAAAAAGTAATTTGACCTAAAACGAAAATATGGTCAAACTTAAAAGTGGCGTTTCCATTCTAATTATGCTTTTAAACGAAAGTTTGACTCGGGTAGATTAACAAAAAGAGCTAGGTTCAATTTTGGCGAGATTTACCCTTTAAAACACTACTTGAGTAGGCATCTCACTCGGTTTTGGAACAGAGCTAATGGTTTTCTGGCTAAAACTGAGTGCAAGTGTCTCTTAGCAATAAATGCTTTGTACTTTCCAACCTTCTGCTCTGGAATAACTCTCCTAACAGTACAAACACACACACAGAGATCAGTTTCTAATACGCTTTTATAGAACAAATGACGATAAAACTCCTTCTGGAAGCTCATGTTTCATCACCTCAGCCCTGGCAGTGTTGCTCTAAAGCGGACACTGAGTCCAGTTACCGTGACAAATTTGTTAACATGATGGAGCCATTAGTGTTGGAGATTGTGGCCAAGTCAAGTTTCAGAGAGACTTTCCTTCAGCCTGACCCAGTTCTTAGGCTTTGAAGTCGGCGAAATGGTCATATTTTCTGTTCTGATGACCAGGAAACGAAGGGTCAGTTAGATTAATAGTCAGAATCTGTTTATGGATTTGTCTACGTCTTCAGACAACTGTGGGACTTTCACAGAAGGCATTTGTTCTGACTGCTTCTGCTTGCTATACATCTGTTAAAATGAAAAAATGAGTGGCCCCTGAAAGCATTTGGATTGTCATTGCATTCAAAACGTCAAACCAAGTGTCATGTGTGCACTTTAAAAGTGTGATTGTACTTTTTTTTTGATATTTTTGTTATCTAATGCAATGCCATGTATATATTTTTAAATTGTCTTAGATGTCCAAATACTTTCTCAATGTGTCACTTCAGTGACATGATTAATGATCAGTGCATGTCAGTCACTTTAGCTCCGGAAAAACAGTTTTGCACATGTTCATTGCTTCAGTGAATCAGGCCTGTTGAGAAAGGGTCATCGCGCGGTTTCCAAAGAAAAGCTGATTGAAGCTGAAAAGCTAGAAGAAGACGTTCTTTGTGCGATGCCTTTGCAAACACGTTAGGCAAACGCATCTCATGCCGTCTATTTTGGTGTGCATCTTCAGCTTTCCCACGACAGCAGAGAGAGATAGTGTGAAGGCCTTTCATAACCTGTCTCACATGGTCGCCCGCCCGCCGCGCTCAGCTGAACGTCTAGCCACACACAATGTGGACCCTGTTGGGACGGTTACGGCTGTGTCCACCGTGTCAGACCTGCAATTCAGAACCTGGGTTACATTAAATCAAGCATAAATAAGAAAACATTTATAATATTCTTAGAACTAGACAGGAGATCATACGCCGTCTGATACATAAGCTCCATTTGATAGTATGCACTTAAAACATTAAATTCCATACAGATTTGTGTTGTCAAATCGGTTAAACGTGATTAATCACATCTAACATAAAAGTCTGTAAATATGTGTCTATATAGCATACATTAATGCTGTCAAATCGATTAATCACATCTAATATAAAAGTTTGCAAATCACTTAATCATGTTTAATTGCATGTAACATAAAAGTTTGTAAATATATGTATATATATATATATATACAAACACACATACATACATATATATATATATATATATATATATATATATATATAAATCGATTAATCGCACCTAACATAAAAGTTTATATATATATATATATATATATAAATCGATTAATCGCACCTAACATAAAAGTTTATATATATATATATATATATATATATATATAAACTTTTATGTTAGGTGCGATTAATCGATTTGACAGCACTAATATAGATTTATGGTGTATATCAGCATTTGAAGAGTCTACACTTTTTTATGAATGAATTTGCATGATCTTACATGTTAGTGAATACTGGATAAGGATTTTTCATCATTCAATGAATCATTCAGACCATTTTGTGAACCCATTCAACTGATTCATTTAAATGAACTGACTCAAAGAATGATTCACTCACAAATCAAACCTCACTATTTCACGCAACACAAGACACATATTAATCCAATGCAATATTTTACAGTATAAAATGTATTTTTATGGCATAATGGACAGTTTAGGATTAGTATTTACACCATATAGAGTTTCCTTTAAATTATTATACAGATTATTTGATGGTTTTTGACACACAAACCAAAACTCGTTGTTGGGTTGTTTTCAAAAAAAGAAAGATCAAATTCTTAAATTCAAAACATTCAAGTGAAATTTTATTTGATTTAAGGATCCAAATGTCAACAACTGAATGAAAATCGGAAAAAATGTTTTGACAAACCCCAGGATGATTTGTTTTCATGGCTCTGCTTTTTCATAGAAGAATTTCATAGACAAACACAAGAAATAAACAATCAAAGGAACAAACTCAACAAATGAACTAGACAACATGGCAGTAGTAACACAGATTGCAAGTGGGACTGAAGCAGAAAAGGCCCACAGTCAATTAATTAAAATGATTTTGATTTCATGTTTGTCTCGCTTATCACATTCAGTTCTGTTTTCTTCATATTTCACATTACATTGCACTTCTAATACTGTTCGTTCCCTTTAGACGTTTTGGTTCAAGTTCATTTGAATACTGTGGTTAACCAGAAAACACTAGACGAGCGTTGTTTGATATCCTGGGCTGCCAAATTCATTTAACACAGTTATGAGCAGAAAATATGCTAAAAATGTTCAGGAATGGTTTTAAAGTCATAACATCAAGAAAAGTGTATCTGCATCAACACTAGATGGAAAACCCATCCAGCCTACGTCTCAGGACAGTACAAACACAAGCCATGCACGTTTTCTTAACATTGCACATTGTATTCTGGATTTAGACACAAATAAACAAGCTATTCTTCAAAAAATAAACTATTATTTTGGCATTTCAGAAACAAGAGACAATATTTTCCATCCAAAAATACAAAGATCGGACACATTATCAAACCTAAACCATGTATATAAATAAAAACAAACGATAGGCTCTCGATTATTAAGTTAATAAATCAAATATACACAATGATTAATTAGAAAATATGTACAAAGTCATCTATACAACATCTAAATTGACAGCGGATTTCATATAGACAGCAACTTCTAAGCATGACTGTACACATGTAAAAAACAAAAACAAAAAAAAACAAGAGCAGAATAAATAAAAATGAACTGCTGGAAAGAGCGGGGAAATAAAATCCAGTCAAGAACCCAGTAAATGGGAGTTAAATACAATCTTCAAGCACATGATGCACCAGTAATCATTGATTCACAAGCTATTTCTGGTGCATTAAGTTCTAAAACCGAATACAGTCTGCATGTGCCGTTCAGTTCAACAGCTGGGTGATGCTCACGAAACCCTCATGGAACATTTCCATGGCTAATTTCATCCCAAAGTCATTAGAAAGTAAAAAGACACTATATTTTATATGCTTAGCGCTATAAAGTTTAAGCACATTACCCTGTAATTCTCATTTCCGCAATGCAAAAAACAGCATAATTCAAGCATAATTTTCATTACTGTAAAGTAATGTTTGAAAAAACAAAATAATGGTATATTTATTTTTATTGTACTGCCTTTAGAGGTCGTTTACACGACACCGAAACGTTTTATGCGTTTTGGACGTTCGTTTACACGACAGCGCCGGTTTGGGGGCCTGAAAACTTTTGAAAACGGGTTTCAAGGTGCATGTTTTTGAAAACGATACCGTTATCGCCTCAGTGTAAACTACAAAAACACGAATTTGTGAAATTTGTGTATATAACACGTTCAGTCTACAGGCGCGTAGTGTTTCTTTACAAAGTGGCATCGCCATCTACTGGCCTGACATGAATAATACAGCGTATTTAATTGTTTTTGTGGTACGTGAAACTTTTCCATTTTTAGCACATCGTTGTTGTGTAAATGTACCCTAAATTAATGCTGATTTGCATAAAAAATCCTAGTATTACAGTATTTTGTTACTGCAGTATTTCACCTTTAAAAAAAAAAAAAAACGAAATTACGCAAAAATAAGATTACAATAATGAGAATTTAAGAGACAAATGTGCTTAATTGTCATTAAAATAATCTAATAATGTCTATGAATTCTAGGGTGAAATGTGACCTGGACATGTTTTTTTTTGTGAGATCCGTAGCAGATTTTGGCCAATTACATTCACGTTCAGGTTTTGTCTTCGAGGCTATAAGTTCTGCACAGGCTAATGTCTTCAGGCCCTACAGACACTGACTGACGCACATTAACAGAAAACGGACCAGCCTGTGGTCCCACTGCAGCGCAACGTCTGAACGAATACTGTCCGGACTTGTCGTCACAGTCAACAATAAGCTTTTTGATTCATTGGCTATTCTTTGACCTTTTCGAGACGTCGTCAATGATTGTTATACGATAAACTCCATTTTGTGCAAGCTGTGTGTCGCGTCCGGATCTCTTTGCTGTGAATCCGGAGCTCTGTGCTGCGACTCCAGGTCTCTGTTGTCGCGTTTGTTAGTCCAGTGCGGGGTTTTACCGTCCGTGTCGCTGGAGCTGAGCCTGTCGTCTCGGTCCACCAGCATGTAGGCCGGCTGACGTGGAAAGCGTGTCTTCTGCAACCGCGTGTTGGGGTCGTCCTGCGTCAGTCTGGTGGACTCAGAGAAATGCGTCCTGATTTTGGCGTTGACGGTGTTCTTGTCGTCACAGTGGTGCTCTTTTCCTGGCAGGCTGCCGTTAGACGCGTTCTTCTCGATGTGGTTCTTGATCTGGTTGAGCTGCTCACGAGCGTTGTTCACCGTGTTTTCTTCCGCGGTTCCTGTGGAGAACGGGGTGGCGGGGTTGATCGCGGTGGGGCTGGAGCTTTGCTTGCGTCGATGGCGCACACACCACAGGAACACCGACGCCAGGGCCAAAACCCAGATCGCCGTCACAATGGAAACCAGCAGTGGCACCAAGTAGTCTACTGAACGAGAACCAATGGATTAATTAAAACGAGCTGGCAAAATATGACATCCATTCATTGTGTGCAAAGCATCTAGCATTTAACTCTATTTATTCGTTATTAAATTAAAATCTTACTATTTTTCAACACTGTATATACACTCACTATCATCTAAACATTTGGAGTTGGCAAGATTTTTTGCTCACCAAAGCTGCATTCATTGGACCAAAAAAATACAGTAAAAACAGTACTATTGTAAAATATTATTACAATTTATAAAATTAATACAATCTGTTTTAATATATTTTAAAATGTAATTTATTCCTGTGATCAAAGCTGAATTTTCAGCATCATTACTCCAGTCTTCAGTGTCACATGATCCTTCAGAAATCATTCTAATATGATGATTTTATGCTCAAAAAACATTAATTCAATGTGGAAAACTACTATTTAAATGTTTTGTAACATTACAAATGTCCCTTTTGATCAATTTAATGCATCCGGTAGTTTGTATCTCAATATTTATGCATTTGCTCTGAAATAGTAATTTCATTTCCAATCAGAGGATCCATCATTTTGACCTACGGCTACTTTCATTGAGGTTTAAGACGTTCCTGCCGTGTCTCACCGTTGGGGTTTTGCGGTTGCCTGCGCTGCACGCGGACCTCAGCGATGGAGCCGATGATGGTGCTGTTCGCGCTGTGTTTGCTCACCAGATCGATGATGCTGTCTGTGATCTCTTTAACAGGAACTCTGCCGTGAATGCCATCCTCAGTCACATGCTGGAAAACACAATATTTCCTTTAAAAAAACAATTCTGACCTAGCTAGATTTAGTTAACTGTATGCCCGTTGTACATGGCAACTGTATGTATACACAAGGCTTGACATTAACACCTGCCAAATGCACGTGGATTTCAGCAGTGGCGTGTAACGTAGCACAGGGCTTGAATTTCGGTGTGGGATTGCGCGTATTGCGCATAATTTTACTCATTCCCGCAGATTTTGTGCTCACACCCAAAGTGAGGCACATAAAGTCGCCTCTCAGTACTAAATTGAGTTATTTTTCATTGCTTATTGTGTTTAAACAGTCAAATACACACAAAAAGTCAAAATGCCGATCTTTGCGAGTATTGTTTTAAAGCTACACTGTGTAGGATTTTCTCCCATCTAGCGGTGAAATTGTTTATGACTACCAACTGAATATTACTTTCTAGCTCCTCCCATTCCGAGGGCGTTTTAACTCCTATGGTGGCCGTATTATTTCAAATCTGCCGGCAGTCGCGAGTAATCTCCCCCTCGCATTCGTCACAGTGCCACTGAGTGTCAAAACGCGAAAGGCGAAGCTTGAATTTCCAGGCATGTCCCTCTTTGGCTAATGTATTTTCAAGATGGAGGCACAACATGGCTGCCGCCATTCGAGC
This sequence comes from Vimba vimba, assembly GCA_022828995.1. Lineage (NCBI taxonomy): Eukaryota > Metazoa > Chordata > Actinopteri > Cypriniformes > Leuciscidae > Vimba > Vimba vimba. Next base: position 10,123,536 of record CM040819.1, on the reverse strand, counting down.
GACTCGCTCGTACGTATTCTAAATGGCAGATTCTACGCTTACGAGAATACTTGATTAGTTGGTAGAAGTAATTACACATTAATGAGCACATATCATTTTGAAAGAACAAAGTGTTTTTTGCTAAGAATCAACTTAAAAAATTACACAGTGTAGCTTTAAGTGAATGTAAACAGTTGAGAAAGAAAACGCATGTGTAACAGTATAATGGGTGCGTTTGTCAGGTCTTAAAGTGACAGCAGCCTAATATTCCTGCTGCCAAATTATGAGATCATGTTAAAAATATCTATATGGCAGTTTTTCCACATGTTATCGATCCAGGGAAAATGCTGAGTGGCTAGAAACTTTGGAAAAACAGTAGCCCTAGTGGCCGGTGAGCAAACAAGTTACTATCAAGCCCTGTAATTCAATGATTTTCAAGTCGTTCTTTTATAACTATAAGGATATTATAGCATTTTATAGAAACTGCAGGAATTTCTAGCCAATTAAATACTGCGTTAGATCACTTACGATGGCCACATGGATCTCATTATTGGCGGCAGAAGAGAGTTCACAGGTCATAGAGATGGAAAACTCAGTCGAAACATTCTTAGTCACATACAGATGTCTCAGCTCACGACACACCTGCTCCACTGTCACTCCCTGAGAGCCAAAGCACATACACTCATTAAAGACATCATATAGTAAGAACACATTTTAATCTGCATGTATTAATTAAGTATATGCAACCCCATCACCAAACTTCGACAGTCTCAGTGGCCTCACCTGTGGCATGGTGTCCTTGTTGAAGGTGAAGGTGACGTTGGCGCAGTCGCTCTCGGGGTGACAGCGCGCGCGTACGGCTGGCCGGTGAGCGGACATGCACTCGCCCTGAGACGAGCAGGGCTTCACGAAACACTGCTCGTCACGCAGCGACACACACAGCTGACCCAGCGGACAGTCGCCTCGCCCGGAGCCGAGCATACGGCAGGGTTTAGGGCCACACCACAGCTGACCACAAGAGGAACGAAGCGCAAGTATTGTAAGAGAGCAAATTCAGAAACGATAACGCATCGCTATTAACGTCTGTCAACGGCTACAACACATACCTTAGTACAGGTCACAATCCCCTTGTGACAGTAACAGGTGTTGCAGTCTTCGGCCCACTTCGCTCCGTCTACAGCAATCCGACCTCCAGACACACATGGACGTCCCGTGACTAAGAGAAAAGACAAGCCACTTTAAAAATCATGTGACATTTACACTTTTTATTCTTTAAATGGGGCCACTTTAGGCTATTTGAAATCTTGAAAAATGAATCTTTTTCAAATTATGGTTAATTTATGTTGAAACATTTTTCACACATCCCATAATCCACCTTCAATTTGTGAGGGTAATGATGTTTATGTTATTTGAGAAAAAAATAAGCCTTAATAAATAAAAAAATCAATCTTGCTAATACAAGTAAGCTAGTACTCAGAAAAATTACAAAGAAATGGATTGATTGATTCTGAGTTAAAATTACTATTAAAATACTAAAATTATTGAATTATTTAAATATAATTAAAATTAAAATACTAAGGGTTTCGGTAATGACACCTAATAAACCTATTCTGAGATCATGATAAAAAAAATAACAACACTACAATATATTAATACAATAGTCACAACGTTTAAAAGGTAATATTATATATCCTTTAAGTCTAATACAATTTTTTTATTTTTTAAATAAAATACTAAGGGTTTCGGTAATGACACCTAACAAACCTATTCTGAAATCATGATTAAAATGAAAAAATTAAGCATCATCCCCCCACAATAATATTAACACAATAGTCAGTAAAAAAAATTAAAAAAAATTAAAAGGTATTATAATATATCCTTTAAATCTAGAACAAAATTAATTAAGTAATATTAAAACACTAAGGGTTTCGTTAACAACTAACAAACCTACTCTTAGATCATGACTAAAAATAAAAATATTAAAACAATAGTCACAGTAAAAAGTGTAAAAGTCATTATAATATATCTTTTGAATCTATAATGAAAAACTTATCGTTTCGTTAATGACATATTCTGAGATCATGATTAAACAATAACACAATAATATTAACATGATATTCAGTCAAAATTTTAAAAGTATAATAATATGAGATCTATGCTGAGATCATGATTTAAAAAAGAAAAAAATTGCAATAGATAACATTAAAAGTTATTATAATATATCCTTTAAATATAGACCAAAAAAAAATTGTTACATTTAAATGATTCCCTAGGGGACAGAAAAGTTCCTTTAATAAATGCATGAGGTGTCAATTCTAATGTCTGTAGCACAACGGTTTAAGTGATTTGAAGAACCTCAAACTCTGTATAAGCAATAGCAACCATGACTAATAATATTGATGTTAATTAAACAGCAAGCATGAATGATGGGAGTTGTACCTTCCTGACACCTGGACCCGGTCCTGCCGGGGGGACACAGGCAGCGGTAGCCGTTAATCTCGTCCACACACGTGGAACCGAACGCACAGGGAGACGACTGGCACTCATTGATGTCTGTGGGGCGAGACGCACGTTTAGATTACTGTAAAATCACCATCTTATGTGTCCATATGACTATATATATTGTATTCATTAGAGAAAGCGTCATTAATCACTCACTGATGCGACAGTCCGGCCCTGCGAATCCACTGGCACACTCACAGCGGTACCAGTTATCACCGTCCACACACGTACCGCTGTTATAACTGCACAAAGACCATACACGTGATCCGATATGGGGTCAAAGTTCAACAGGACACATGCTACAAGTTTGGACGTCAAATATGTGATGATGTGCATCATTTTTGTCAGAATTAAAAAAAATGCACTTTTTTTTCACAGAAAAAGTTGTAATGATTACATTTATATTTATATTTAGTTCAGTTATTATTATTAATTTATAATAAATATTTATTCTATTCATTTCTATTCATTTAAACATTTATTTTATTAATTGGATGCTTTGTGTATAAAATTTGTAGCATTTTCTGGTAAAATCCCAATTTTTCATTAACAATACACAAAATATGTATATACTAAAATGTACAGTTAATGCTCACAATAAAAACTTAGTTTCCACCATTTTTCTTTAATTCAAACTTAATTAAATTCAGAAAGTAAAAGTAAAAATATATGTGGGTAAATATTACTGTTGATCAAAATGTATTGTGTATATTATTAGTGCTGTCAAATCAATTAATCATATATATACATACATATGTACACACACAGACACACACACATATATTATATAAACAAACTTTTATGTTAGATGCGATTAATCGATTTGACAGCACTAATTTATATTTTATTGTTATACATAGTTATAATTTTTTTTTAAATATCATTTTTTAAAGATTAAATTAAGTTAAACTAAATTAAATTAAGTTGAATTAAATTAAATTAAGTTGAATTAAATTAAATTAAATTAAATTAAATTAAATTAAATTAAATTAAATTAAATTAAATTAAATTAAATTAATCGAAATTGAAGGCAGCAACAAAATTGCAATGTTGACGTAGAATTAAGCTTACCATGGTTGTGGGTTGCAATCGTTGGAATCTGTAAAACGAAACATCAAACATTTTGTTATTATACATTGAATACAGATATAAAACATATTAAAAACTCTTCTTGTTAGAATGAAGTCGCAATATTGTTACCATAGTTACATACTAGCTCATAATCCCACCTGAACAATCATTCGTCACAGTTACGTCTGCTAATGATATTTGAGTTGAAACTACTAAACGGGCACAGACAGAATCTATGGACTTTTTAGGGCATTTTCTGTGTTTGTTATGGAAAACCCGGAGTTCTGCAGTGCGGATTCTGTGTGGGTCCGCAACTAAAGGCAAAGGTGACGTGTGTCATTTTTCTACATTTAAATAATTGCTTCTATCCCAGTGTAATATACAGACACAGGTAATTCGTAGATAAGGTCAGTCGTTATTTTGGGACGAGGCGCAGAAATGACACACTTCAGCTTTAAGGAACTATCCGATTAGTATATAGTTTGGAAGAGAACCTTAAGCAGCAGTAGGTGAGAGTTGGAAACAGGAGGTAGACAGGAGTCAAGACAGGAAGTAGTAAGGAAGTGGAACAGGAAGTTTTGCCGTACTCTGGCTGCAGGTGAGCCCTTCCCAGCCTTCTTTGCAGACACAGGTGAAGCTGTCACCTGTCACGACACACGTGGCTCCGTTCTCACAGGGGTTCGGCAGGCAGCTGCTGTTCTTTGCTGTAGACGATGATAAACGTTCGTTTTTCAGTAAAATTGAACTGAAATAGTAAAATTCACTAAAATTTAAAAAATGTTAAAATTTAAATTTAAATGTTAAAAAAAACAGTAAAATTCACAGAAATGCTCCTTCAGGACATTAGCAGCTCACCTATATTACAGGTAGCGCCTTCCCATCCAGGAGCACACATGCACTTGAACGAGTCGCCTTCGTCTGAACACGTGCCACCGTTGTTACAGGTAGCCTCGTCACACTGGCTCTCGCCTATAGACCAGAAGAAAGCAGCTGTCAGATAAACGGACTGCGTTCAGAGAAACCTACAATATATATGTGATGATTTTGCTTCACATTTCAAATTAAGCAATATCACGAACATCACGATTTATTCCAGACTAGTTCTGCGACACTTTCATGTCTTGCAACTATGAGAATGTAAGATAAAAGTGTCTCTGATTTAAACTTCATTAGCAAAAATGACAGAGTCAGAAAGCGTGATTCATTTCTATGAATGAGATCAAACTGTTCATTTAAATGAATTGATTTAAACTCTAATTCAATTATTTGTTTGCATCATCAATCAAATGTCTCTTTGCATGCTGTTTCATACGTGTAAATGGTTTGGCAAAACTATATGTACATTATGTAGATTTTGCTATTATTATTTTGCTAAGTATAGTTATTATATATATTTATATATATATATATATATATATATATATATATATATATATATATATATATATATATATATATATATATAATTTTGTATGTATTACTTGTAAATTAAACTGTTAAAATGATAATATAATATAAATAATATAATAATATTAGATATATTATATAATATTATATATTAGATATAATAATATAAAATAATCTAAATATTGTTATTTAAATTAAAAAGAATAAATATCATTATTAAAGGTTAAATTCAATAAAAAAATTATTAAAATAAAAAATCTATTCTTAAAGATTGAATAAAATGAAAAGTTTAAATTAAAGTTAAAACAGGGTTATTTTAGCTAACTAAAACTAAAATCATTAAAAAACAATACATTTTTTTAAAAAATAACTTTTCGTAACTTAAAAAAATATATATTGTTAGCTGAAATAGAATAAATTATAAAAAACAAACTGATTTTATTTCAGCTATTAGCCAAGGCAACAGTTTTCATTTCATTTAGTTTAACTTGATGTGCTAAAATAAATAAAAATGAATAAAAACTATATAGACTTTTTTTTTTTAAAGTAAAATGACAAAAACACAACGAAATTACTAATACTTAAACTAAAATTAAAATAACAGAAAATAAAAAAATAAAAAAACTTAACTAAAAAAAAAAAAAGCATCTCAATGATACTAAAATCACACTGAAGAAAAGGTTTTAACTGTATTTTAGTTCTTAAAATAAATATTTTGAATTTACCTGACAACAAAATCTCTCTTTTTATTTTATTTTTGTATATAATTTTGCTAGTTAAATGATCTAGCCCAAAGTCAACAGTATGCAAATGAGGAGGTGTGGCTTACGTGAATGACAGGTCTTTCCCTTCCAGCCGTTTTCGCACTCGCAGTAAAAGTCATTGACCAGATCCCGGCACACTCCTCGGTCCCGACAGGGGTTCAAGCTGCAGTCGTCAATGTCTGGTTTGGAAACAAACACTGTTTTAGTGCTAAATATGCTTAAATGTTTTACGATTGCATTACAATTTCCAAATAACTGAATTCCATTAAAGAGAGAGATGCACTCACTGGTCTCACAGTTGGGTCCCTCCCATCCATCAGCACAGATACACTGGTAAGTGTTGATTTTATCAATGCAAGTGCCACCATTGCGGCAGGGACTACTTTCACAGTCATTGATGTCTGAGAGTAAAGAGTGAGACACGTGATGTTAAAAAGATTGTATGTTCTGTGACTTTAAAGAACACAAATAGCGCTGAACACGGCACTTACTCTCGTGGCAGTACGTTCCTGTGAATCCCTCCTGACACTCGCAGCTGAAATGCCCACCGGCGTGGCTTCGGCAGCGCCCGTGAGGACCACAGACACTAGAGGAGAGGAGGCGCGTGCCGCCCGGAGTGCTGTTAGATGCCACGGCAACCGTGCAACTGTCAATCACTGGGGGGGAAATATGGACAGAGTTATCAAGAGTCCTTTTGGGACAAACTAGACTAGACGTATGAATGGACGACTACAAATGTCTAGTCTAGTTGGTTGGTGCAGGTTCTAGGTGGTCTAGATCTAACTTGACCAAAGTGGTCAACCAGAACAAAATCCGGTCCAACGACTGGCATACCAGATGATCGACAATTTAGACCAGCTAAAAACCAAATAAAACCATTCGAAACTGTTTTTTGCTATATTTATCAGCAGGTAATCTCAGCAGAGTAAACACTACACTTATTTTTATTTTTTACATTATTATTATTTGCAGTAGTAGTATCATTATTATTCCATACTGATTAAGATGATAATAAATAATAATTGGAGACATTAAAAACAATAACAATAATTATTTTTGTTATTATACTTATTATCTTTAGTAGGAATAATAATATTTTTGACAGTAATTATTTAAATGTTCTTGGAATTTTTACATGTTTTACAGTAAAATACTAATTGTTATTATTATTATAAATTCTTAATTGTTGATATTATTAATTAATAATATAAATTAATAATTATTAATAAGTATTTTGCCATTTAGTCTCGTTTTAGATTTTAAAAAAAATATCTAAACAAAATCAATTCATTTCAAAAGCAAAAAAAAAAAAAAAAAAAAAATCCATCCATTTGTGCAATTTGAAATATTTTATAACAACAAAAATGACAAAACTAGAAACTTAGACAACTAGAAATGTGACTTTTCCAGGCCTGGAAAATCAAATGTAAATATTTTTTGACCGTGGGAACCCTGTCTACTTCAAAATATCTCTTTCACACTGACACACATGATGAAAGCATTTAGCGGCATGCTAAGAATTAGCAAAGTCGTCATGTAGTCTGACTAGCGGGGGGTTTTCCGCTCTCTGTAAGCTCACTCCGGGTTAGCATACGCATCGTGTAACGCTATTTTAGCTGCTACCATGGTGAAACGGGCCGGGGGACCAACAGACTAGAGTTAGCGATCGCCAACGCTACAGCGTACACAATGGCACGGCATCAAACGCAGCGAGGCCTTGAGATGGGGATAGTCTTACGACCGCGTGGACTAAAAAAGACTGGACTTCTATTTCCAGTGCCCATTAAAACCTCAGTATGCGCCCAACCAGATAATCTTACAACCCCACACATGAGAGCCGAGATCTGGAGTCTGAGAGCGCCGATTAGCACTCAATAAAGCTGGAGACACCAGGACTCCTAGAGTACACTATCGTGGATATCTATCATTGACAATAAACCAACTATCTCAGGTTTACGAGTCTAGACTCTACGGTTTTCCAACTCTCACTTAATAGTTCCTTAAAGCGGAAGTGTGTAATTTCTGCACCTCATCCCAAAATAAACAGGTTTCCTAATCTACGAACGACTATTAAATGATATGGCCGTCTCATCATCAGTGATATGTCGATATACACGGACATCTTCTGGTAACCTACCTTGACATGGTGTGATGAGGCAGTGGTCTTTGAGTTGGGAGCAGTTTTTGCCTTCGTAATCTTCTGGACATTTACAGTAGTAATCCGAGGCCAAACTAAAACACTGCGCTCCGTTCTGACACGGGCCGCTCTCACAGTAGTCTATGTCCAGCTGAAGACAAAATCACACAGACTCTTAAGTCATTGTGTGTGTGTTTATTCAGTATCGACATAGAAATGACCAGATGTGGTTAAGACATAAGAGGGTGTTCTGGCATGAGTGTGTTTTGCTCACCTGACATGTGACACCTGAGAAACCAGGTGGACACAAACACTGGAATCCGTTGGCAGCGTCCTGGCAGCGTCCGCCGTTGAGACAGGGTCGACTAGCGCACTCGTCCACGTCCCGCTCGCAGTGTTCCCCTGCAAAGCCTGGAGCGCACAGACACCGATATCCACTGACCAGATCCTGAGGGAAAGAGACACGGACACATTAGGACAGCTTAATAACAATAATAATATATTTTAAAATTGACTAATAAGTTTTAATATTATTAATCATAATATTGATGATGTTGACAATTTGATGATTTAATTATTTAAATACTTTCTTAATTATTACTTGTTATACAGTAAAATAATAATAATAATTTGTAAAATTGAATAATAACAAACTTAATATTATTTGATATACAGATTAAGATAATTATCGTCAACATTAATAACAATAGTATAATGATGTTGACAATTATTATTACTTAATTATTTATATACAGTATTTTTTTATATAATTACCTGTTACAGTAAAATAATAATCATTTGTAAAATAATAATCATAATTATTACTATTCATAATAATAATAATAATGTTGACAATATATGATTAATATTACTTATGTATTTTCTTCATCTTGTTATACAGCAAAATAATAGTAATAATTATTATTATTATTATTTAACAATTATTTAAATATTTTCTTAATTTTTACCCGTTACAGTAAAATAATACTAATAATTTGTAAAATTTAATAATAATAATAATTATTATTATTATTTAATACATATTAAGATGATAAATAATAAGTATTGTCAACATTAATAATAATGATGATGTTGGCAATAATATAATTTAATAATTATTATTATATATTAATAACAAAATTATTAGTATTTCATACAGATTAAGATGACGAATAATAATTAGTAATATTATTTACTAATTTATACATTTTCTGAATTATTACTTTATAAACATTATTAATAATAATAATTCTTACTTGGTATACAGTAAAATAATTATTAATTGTATCCATATTAATAATAATAATAATAATAATAATAATAATAATTGTAGTATCTTATTTAGTCTTGTTTTAGATAAGACATATTTTCATAGAATATATCTTATGTTTTTCTTTTAAGCATAAATCTAACAAAGGCTTACGCCAAAACAATATCACCCATCCCTAGTAAGGATACTCTACTTTCTCTCAGTCTAAGGGACTAATATCCTAAAGTCCATTACAACATGTTGAATCTGATCAAATCAAACGTGGGATTGTCAGTACTGATTAGGACTTTACTCCCTGTGTTTTTATAGCTAACTGGCTCAGACAATGTCCTAATGCACTCCAGCTGTACAAGTATCCGCGCTGAGAGCGAGTGAAGAAAGTACACAAAAAGAGCAAAAAACAATGAATAGGAGACAAGGGCAGGAGACAAGAATGTTTATGGTAATCTGATCGTTTTACAAACTCACTCTGTCTTTTTGACCACTTTGTCTCTTTATGTACATTCTCCAAAGCATGACTCAGCTTCTACTATTTTAAAACAAGAATGGATGGAGGTAATAGAAATGGAGCGGTAGAGAAAGGAGAAAGAGAGTCTGGGGGGCTTTTACATCTGCCAAAACCAATGGAAACATTCGAGGACTTACCTTACACAGCCCTCCGTTAAGACACTGTCCACGGCAGTCGTTGACATCTGCGGGGGGTAATCCATCAAAATATCAGTTCACATTTCAGAAATCGTGCCAAGAAAGCAACATTAGGCTCCATATCAGGCCCAGATCAATGCACACTTTTTTTTGCATTTCCCGCACACTGATTTTAGGGCGTATAATCCTGGGTTTAATCAAGATAAAACATGATTAAACAGAAGGATGAGAGAGTACCAGACTCTTTTAGCAGCTGAAATATAAAAGAAATAGCCATAATACTGAATAAACATCTTCTAAACCACCTGCATGATTTGAGGTATTATCATTCATGTCTGTGCTAGAGGAGTTTGCTCAAATGCCATGCTGGGATTTGGAGGAAAACTAGAATGATGACTCTAATGATTTGGTGAATCAGTTTTTTTGGAACTGATTCATTTTAATAAACTTGCGATTTGCCACACTGACTAAACCACTACTTGTTGGAAAAACAGGACAAAAATCATGGACAAGCGAGACAGTTTTGAAAACAGCTGAACTTCTGTCATGTTTCTGATTCACAAAAATATTTCAGCAATAGTAAGTGTTATTTTGCATAATTTATTTAATTTGCTATATTTTAATTTTAGTTTAGTCTGAATAATTTTGTGCTTTTGTCAATTAAAAAAAAAAAATATTTTTAGCTTTAATTAGTTTTTAATTTAAATTTAGTTTTAGTCATTTAGTAACTTATTTCAACATATTTCAAATTTTCATTCAAAAAATTGTTTTAGGTTCATCTAATATTTTTATTTTATTTCAGTATTTTTTCAATTCAAATATTTTTAATATTTTTAAGTTTTAAAACTACACTGAGTAAAATCACAACTTTTAGTTAAAGGAACACTCCACCGTTTTTTGAAATAGGGCTTATTCACCTTCTTTCCTACGTTTAGATAGGTGGGCAAATGCATTTTTGTCTCAGTGCATGCATTGTTTTAGTTTGACAGGGTCGGCGCTAGCTTAGCTTAGCATAATGAATGGAATCCTTTGTTGCCAGCTAGCATGTCCTGAGTAAAAGTGATATATAAAAAAAAAAAAACCCACCTAATTACTTCTTGTGGCCTGCGTATTCACAACAAGTACAAATAGCGATGCAGATTAACACTAGGCGATTTCCTAGGCAGATATTGACTTATATATTAAGGACTATATTAGGGGGAAGCACAGGCGAAGCACTGCAACTTGGGCATGATATCTCTGCGCCCAAGTAGCAGTGCTTCGCCTGTGCTTCCCCCTAATATAGTCCCAAGTAAATATCTGCATAGGAAATCGCCTAGTGTTAATCTGCATCACTATTTGTACTCGTTGTGAATACGCAGGCCACAAGAAGTAATTAGGTGGTTTTTTTTTTAATTTTTTATATCACTTTTACTCAGGACATGCTAGCTGGCAACAAAGGATTCCATTCATTATGCTAAGCTAAGCTAGCGCCGACCCTGTCAAACTAAAACAATGCATGCACTGAGACAAAAATGCATTTGCCCACCTATCTAAATGTAGGAAAGAAGGTGAATAAGCCCTATTTCAAAAAACGGTGGAGTGTTCCTTTAATTACTTCCCGACACTCCTATGCGATATGAACTTTTTTCTATAACTGCAGTTCTATTTGCAAATGCACTTATTGCACTTTTTCCATTGTTTTTCAATGTAAACACACTAGACGGACATCTTTAACCGTTACGCTCGAGTCTCGCGCATGACTCGGCGTTCTAAAAGCGCGGCTCTCAAGTTAAAATAAGTTCGACTTTTAAAAGTCTCTATACAGGTACCTTGCAGGCTTTTTGTTCCACTGACCTGTTTCTCGCATTTTTAACAGCAAAAACGCATTCTTCGTGAACTGACCTTAAGAAGTCAGTCTCTGACTGCTTTAATTCTAAACCATGAAATACTTACTGATGTCGCAATTCTGTCCAGTCCAACCAGGGAGGCACTCGCAAAAGTATCCGCCAATCAGATTCCGGCAGGAGTGGGCATTGATGCATGGGCTTTCCTCACACTCATTAGCATCTGTGCCAAAAATGACAAAAGAAATCAGCATGAGCGTAGTCTTAATTACAATCAGACAGATACACATACAGCCAAACGTCCCTGAAGAATTGAGTGTGTGTGTGTGTGTGTGTTAATGGACTGTGAATGCACTCTAGTATGAAACAGCGGTGGGGTCTCATGGTGGTCTGTAACTTAAATTCTTCCAAAGCGGACTCGGTTTCCACGGAAATTGGATTTTTGAACAAACACACCCTGACTCAAAGAAAGAGAGGGGAAGCGGAGGCACAGAGAGGGGTAGAGAACAGACACTCACCAATGAGACACGTCTTCCCGCTCCACTGCACGGGGCAGATGCATTTAAAAGCGTCCACCAGGTCCACACACACACCGCTGTGATTGCACGGGTTTGGACTGCAGTCATCCTCATCTGAGGAAGAGGAAAAACCCAGAGAAGATTTGCATCATATTTCAAGAGACTTCTGGAGTTCTGAGTTATGTTTCATTTAAGTATCATATCTTTCTCTTTAGGGAAAAAAAAGGAAATTGCCATGAAATCATATTTTTACATTTTCTGACATAAATAAGTGTGGTGCTTGTCACTAGCTATGTTTCCATCCACTTTTTTTATGCACATTTTGGGATATCACATAAAAAAAAACTGCTCTATGACATTCTGATTTGGTTTCTATATATGGCTCGGCGCTGTCTATTAGATGTTTTTAACGTATGAAAACTGCTGACCTATGACTGAAGGTAAATCTGAGACCGTGTAGAGAAGGCTTACTGATATTGCAGGACGGTCCTGTCCAGCCCGGCGCACACTGGCACTCAAACCCCTGACTGGACTCCACACAACTACCTCCGTTCAAGCAGGGCTCAGACAGACAGGCATTATCCGCTACAGAGAGCCAGAGGGAGAGATGTTATAATGTTGTGCGCACACACACAATCAAAGCACATCTGAGACAGAACAGTGTTTTCTGAAGGAATGCACGAAATATAGACATTCAGCCCCAAAAATAAAACACATGGACCACACATTTGCCAAACAATGACAAACTCTCCTTCTGTTCAAGCCTCTGCCTGTTTCATGTCATCTTATGGCTGCACGGCCTCTTTCTACTCACGTAACGGAATCATTTAAACTCAAATCAATATTTCATTGTTCTATTTATTTAATTAGTTAGTAGTTTCAGTTGGTGTTGTTCCAGCAGCACTAAACTAAAACTAAAAATCTTTTTGTTAATGTAAAAAAATAAATTAAGCTGAAATAAAATATGATATAAATATTAGACGGACATTTTAACTACATTTAGTAATGTTGCCTTGGAAACTATGTGAAATAAAATAAGGTGTTTAAGTTATATAAAAATGAAAGCTTAATAGAAATGGAAATATTAAAAGTTATAAACAAAAAAACTTAAAAGCTTCAAATTCAAAATATTAATAATAAATACTATAATAGTAAATTAGTAATGCTAAAATGACACAAATGTCAGGATCCTGATTGCAGTGTTTTTTATTTATATGATCAGCTGACTGTACATTATGACTCAATTTAAATGTATAGCATTGCTAATTTAAATTTTTTATTTTTTTTTATTTAATCCAATTTTGTTTGTTTTTTAATCCATTTACACTATTGCCATTTCACTTTTTACTTATTTAACAATGCGTTGGTAATACAAATGTAGAGTTATATCAGTAAAATATCTAGTTTAGTCATGAAACTTTAGAGGGCGCTGATCAGCCCTTTACATGCAACCTGCAAGCAATCACATGATTACCGCATGACGCAAGCTGATTGGCCTCTGCTGACCCTGCAGCCAATGAGAATGCTTGCTCAACATTTAAATAGTCTGGTTCAGTGTTCGCCGTAAGCTAGTCCTGCAGCGCGTCATCAGAGTTTATCTGAACCCCTCCACCTCCCCAGCTCCACCTGCCTAGATCTGCTACGGGATTTATTCATATCAGTCTATTTATGCAGCATCAGCATATCTTACACGCTCATAGCACCATATCTGTGTATCTATTAGCAGTAGCAAGTCCATACTTGCTCTACAGCAGCAATAATCAACAGTATCAGCAGTGTAGCAGATCTAGTCCGCCAATACCAAATACATTAACATTGGCATATTCAATAACATGCTAAAACTATTCAGAGAGCTGTCATGATTGAACTAACATTTTATAAATATCTGACACAAAAAAAATAAAAAAAAATAATTATATATATATATATATATATCATTTGCAGTTTACTAATGTATTTATATAGAAGTCCTCTGTGTTTGGAAAACTTTACTGAAAACAGTGCAGTTCACCAATTCAGAAATCATGGGGGTTTTTTTTGTTAAGCTTCTCAACAATAACAGAGGGGGGTCAAGTTTAGCAAAGGGTCAACTGAATGTTAAACTGAGAGAGAGAGGAATCAGTATCAGTTTTGTTGCATCGAAATCATATTCCCTCAAGTGTTCACAGGCAGTCAGGCAGGGTCATGCCTTGGTTTTCCCCCTTTCAATCTCCCAGTCACTCCCTCTCTTCGGTCTATCGCTCTTTATCAGATCAGTCAGTGGACGGGAAAGCCCCTTTGGCCTTTCTCACACCGAACAGAGACCACCAACAAAAACAGAGGAGTGTAGCAAGAGGCTGTGAGCATTTATTTCCAATAAGACACGACAAGAAAAAAGGATAAACAGAAAACCGATGCACACCAGAACAAAACGAAAACAGCAGAACAAGAAAATATCTCTATTATTGCGTCCTGGACGACCTGGCGAAGTGTGTTTGACAGCAGACACATCATGCCAAACCAACCAGAGCTATTTTTCCAACACACATCTGTGATAGAGCGTGCACACGATGTGATGGATTTTTCTGCTCAAATCAAATTAATGCACACTGCATTCTTTGGCTTGGCCAGGACGTCGACTGCTTGATTGGTATTTCAAGTGTATGTGTGCATGTTTTTGACTAAAGAAATCTCAGACAAAGAAAGAGAGAAATATGGGCAAGCACTGACAAGCAGGATCCAAAATGAACCCACACCAAGTGCCAAATGTGAGTAAAAACTGGCTTTGGCAAGTAAATAAAATTGAGTTTCTCGCCAGTTGGACGGTATGAACGGCAACATGATACATGCTTAATCTGACGACTCGCTGATAAGCAACACGAGCGATTCAGATCAAAAACATACAAATCGTGCACTCAAGAAAACATCTGTCAAACCATTGTTGAACAACTTTCTTCTCTTTGGAAAATTCGAATCAATCAGGATTTTATCCAGGACAGTTTTTCTCCAGATCTTTCATGAATGTGGAATATTCCTCAAATCAAATGCATACTCTACTAGAGTTCAAAAGTTTTGAGTTAGTTTTTCAAAACTTTTTTACTGTATTTTTGATCAAATGATTGCAGCCTTGGTGAGCAGAAGAGACTTCTTTCAAAGACATTTTAAATATCTTACCGACTTCAACCTTTTAAACTGTAGTGTAAATATTGAGAAATCATGGTGTATCACAGCTTTGTGTTTCACAATACTCTAAATGAAGGAATCTGATTTCATGATACAAGTTCAATCAGGAGTGGATGCCCCTCCCAGTCCTCCTCCCGCCGCCCACGCCATCCTTTTCTCTTTTTATACTGGATGTTTGCAGTGGACATCACTCATGCGAGGAGGTGTGTCTGTTTGTGTGTGTGACCCACCTCTCTCGCAGTTCTGTCCAGAGTAGCCATCAGGACAGGCACAGTGGTATTTGTCTGGTCCGGTGTTACTGCAGGTGCCGCCATTGAGACAGGGCTGCCGCGTGGCACAGGTGTTCAAGTCTAAATCAGATAAAACAATTCAACAAATGAGCCAGGCTGAACAGAACAGAATAGAACAGGACAGGACAGAATAGAATAGGACAGGACAGAACAAAGCAGAATAGAACAGAATAGGACAGAACGGAGCAGAACAGAACAGAATAGAATAGAATTGAATAGGAAAGAAGGGAAAAGAACAGAACAGAACAGAACATAATAGAATAGAATAGAATAGAATAGAATAGAATAGAATAGAATAGAATAGAATAGAACATGACAAAACAAAACAGAATAGAATAGGACGGATCAGAACAGAACAGATTAGAATGGGAAAGAACAGAACAGAACAGAACAGAACAGAACAGAATAGGAAAGAACGGAACAGAACAGAACAGAACAGAACAGAACAGAACACAACATAACAGAACAGAACAGAACAAAACAAAACAAAACAAAACAAAACAAAACAAAACAAAACAAAACAAAACAAAACAAAACAAAACAAAACAGAATGGGAAAGAACAGAACAGAACAGAACAGAACAGAACAGAACAGAACAGAACAGAATAGAATAGAATAGAATAGGACAGGACAGGACAGAATAGAATAGGACAGAACAGAATAGAATAGAACAGAACAGAATAGGACAGAACAGAACAGAATAGGACAGAACACAACATAATAGAACAGAATAGAACAGAATAGAACAGAACAAAACAGAATAGAATAAGATGGAACAGAACAGAACAGAACAGAACAGAACAGAACAGAACAGAACAGAACAGAATAGAATACCTTTGTCACAGAGCTGCCCTCCCCAGTTTGTGTCACACAGGCATTGCCAGGGTTCGACGCATGTGCCGTGCACACAACCGGGATGTGGAATACACTGGTCACAATACTCGCCCTGCCAGCCGTACTGACACCTGTGAAGGGCACAACATCACTTCTGAATATAAGACACACTTTTTGTAACATGAAGTCACTGACGTAATGCAGCTCTGTTGCAATTCCTAGTGAGCTGCCAACCTAGACAGGATTTCAGAAATTATATTTCAATGCTTTTGCATTCGCTCACAAACGTTCAGGTTCCCCCGAGAAACTTCTGTGAGTGAATGCAAAAGCATTGACATATATATTTTTTCCATCACCATGTCCATTTAGGGGTTCTATAGAATGTGTTATTCATTAGCCGCACTTTTTCCGAATAAGGTATTTGGCTTCGGGAACATCCCTACTAATGAGTAGCCCAGTGCAGAAAATGCAAAAAAAGCCTTTGTTTAGCATGTTGCCTTTGCTGTCTATTTGGATACAGTAGACAGTGAGTCAGCTCACCTGGTTTTGGAACAGAGTCATTTAAATCATTTTCTGTGTAAATAAATGCTATAGGTTACCTGCAGTCTCCAGGCACTTTACAGGAGCCATGCTCTGTGCTGCAGCCCTGCTTACAGATCGCTAAGAAAACAAGAGAGAAAGAGGAATATTGTTACTGCTATCAGCTCCATCTGTGTGATCTCAGCAATTCTCTCTCATCACGCCATTTCAGCCGCTCTGAACATCATCGCACACACTCTGCCAACATGATGTCATTTCTCCTCCCCTCCACTCATGTTTCTTCATGCGGGAACGAATGAGGGAATAAAAACTATTACAGAAACAAAATCCACCCTAATACTGTCGCAAACCCACACCGTATCAAACACTAACACAACACTGGCTGTCAGACAGGATGATAATGTGTGTGTGTGTGTGTGAGTGTGAGAGAGAGAGAGAGAGAGAGAGAGAGAGAGAGACAAAGCTTTGTTGTGATAGTGACAATCTCAAATAACAACATCCCCATGAGGTCAATATGATACAGAGCCATTATAAGTCCGGTCTGACCGAGCCTGAATCCACTTTCCACACTTTTTCAACAATGAATTTCCACGACTTTTACAGTATTTTGTTATTAATCTTAAAAATAAGAAAAGTTTGCAACCGATTAGAAAGTTAAAAATGCTCTTAAATGTATATTCAGTTACATAAATGTACATTACTTTTAAAATTGTATTAATTTCCATGAGTATTTCAGGTTTGGAAATTTTAGTAAAAGTAAAGTCATATATAATGTCAAATAAATGCTGTTCTTTTAAACTTTCTGTTCATCAAAAAATCCTGGGGGGAAAAATGCATCAAGGTTTCCACAAAAAGGCACAACTGTTCTCAACACTGTTAATAATCAAAAATGTTTCTTGAGCATCAAATCATCATATTAGAGTGATTTCTGAAGGATCATGTGACACTGAAGACTGGAGAAATGATGCTGAAAATTCAGCTTTGATCACAGGAATAAATTACATTTTATTATATATTCAAATAGAAACCAGTTATTTAAAAATGTAATAATATTTCACATAATTACTGTTTTTACTATATTTTTAATCAAATAAGCACAGGCTTGGTGAGCAGAAGAGACTTCTTTCAAAAACATTTAAAAACTCTTTCTGAACATCCCAAATGTTTTAACGGTAGCGTATCTCTAGAGTAATCCATAAATCCATGCACAACAGCAGTATAAATATGTCAGAAGGCCACCATCAAGGCCCCGCCCCTTACCAGTGTTGCATTCTGGGCCAGCCCATCCCTCCAAGCAGGTCTTGTTGCCATTGTGATCGCAGGTATAGTGGCCGAAGAAGTCATCTCTGGGCCGACAGAACTTATTGCAGCCGAAGCCAAAGTAATGCTCGTCGCAGGTCACCCGAATCTGGTACTGGAACTGAGCCACGGGGCCGTTGTGCTTCAGAAGCTGCCACTGACGGTTCGGGTTGATCATGCCCGACTGGACCGCTTTCTCTATTACTTGTCCATTAATGCCTACAGGAGAGAGAGAGAAACAGGGAGAATTGGAGCAGCTGCGGTTTAATTACGCTTGTGTTCGGCGTGACTGTGAAACTATGCCGCTAGCTTGCACAACTCTGACACGCACACACAGTCTGTTTGCAACAAGCGGATTTGTGTACTGGCTTTAAGGTGAAAGGTTTTCTGATAGGGTATGAGCCCTTTAAACACAAAAGGAGATTTTAGGCTGAATGTCTATTATATACAACAAATGTAGATGATTTATAGCCCCCAAAATGACAAAAAGCATAATTAAAGTATCATAAATGTTCCCTTATATGATTTGTACTCTATGTTCCAAGTCTTTTAAAAAGCTTAGCATGACAAATTTATCAAAATTTAATCCTTTTATCCTTTTTGGAGCTTGATAGTATAATTTTGTTGTGTGGAAATAGCAGCTCGGACATTCTGCTTAAAGAGGACCTATTACGCCCTTTTACAAAGTCTTGATTTTGTTTTTAGGCTCTACTAGAATAGGTTTTCATGCTTGAATGTTCAAAAAACACATTATTTTTCATATATTTGACATTGTTGCAGCACCTCTCTTCCCAGTCTGTCAGTAACGCTCTGTTTAGTTCCCATCTTTATGAAGCTCCTCCTTCTGAAAAGCGAAATGTGCTCTGATTGGTCGGCTGGATCAGTGTGTTGTGATTGGTCAACCGCTTCCAGCGTATTCGGAAAAATGTCCTTACCATAACTGCGAGTTTCAACACACTACTAACTAACTGAACCAGGACTCTTCGTTTTCTGCATATACCTTGGGCAGGAATTATGTAAATGAGGAACATTGTGATTTGTTCGTTCCTGGAAGAAAACTCAAGACTACAATCGAGGCGTTTCAGAAACTGATATAGAGAATAACTCCCTTTGGAGTGACTTTGTGCTTTGCAGAACTAAAGAAAAGTCAAAAGTAAATAATAGGTTCTTATTAAATATCTTTTTGTGTGTGTGTGTTTGTTGTGTTTTAAAGTTGCGTTTAGAAAGACATAAGGATGAGTAAATGATGACAGATATTTCATTTTTGGGGTGAACTGTCCCTTTAAGAGCAGTGACCAATATACTTTGTTTACTATTGTTCTTATGTGCAGAGAAATACCGTAGTAATTTTTTCAGGGCAGGCCAGTATCCAGCACAGCGGTGAGGTATTTGGCCGAAGGGCTATAAATTGTGAGAGGTGCATGTGAAGTGTGTGCGGCTCGTGGTTTAGGAGAACCAAGCGTCCTGACCCAAACCTGTCCTTCAGAAATACAGGAGGAAGGGCATCAGTCAGTGTCAGGCTGCCAAACCTGAGAACTCAGTGTTACCTCTCCTCGCTGTTTACCTGAGGGCGAGACAGACCCTCACACTCCCGCATGATGCTGGAGACATCACACCATTGTGCAAGAGGGAAAAACTGTCATGGTAAATATTTACATATATAAAATGATTTTAAAAATCATTACATTACAGAAAATATTACATCCAGTTTTTATTAATTATGCACAGTACACTACATACTGGAGAATTAGTACAAGTATTATTATTAGTATGAGAATTAGTATGAGTACTACACTTTGAAAACATAGATAAATAGCAGATAAAATCGTCATGTGATTAGTTATGCTTACGGCTGTTTCATTTACTAATGTGTGTGTGTGTGTGTGTGTGTGTGTGTGTGTGTGTGTGTGTGTGTGTGTGTGTGTGTGTGTGTGTGTGTGTGTGTGTGTGTGTGTAAATGAACGATGCACTACAGAAGCTGGACCCGTGCTAAAGGCTACTTGACATGTTGGTGTTAAATACAAGTCAATATTTACTCCTGTTCATGTTTGACACACACACACACACACACACACACACACACACACACACACACACACACACACACACACACACACACACACACACACACACACACACACACACACACACACACACACACACACACTTCACTTAGATGTGAATAATTTTAATCATCTTCATTTCTATTCAAAACTATTGCAAGTAATGACCCAAATTTCCTACTTTTTCACTGCTGTGTGTGTGTGTGTTTTGTCTCATGCTTATAAAAATGTGTTTAAAAGACTGATGAATGCAAGCAGGTGCAGGCAGCGGTTTAGTAACAGGATGTGTTTGCCAGCCATTCACACACACACACACACACACACACACACACACACACACACACACACACACACACACACACACACACACACACACACACAGAGAGAGAGAGAAATGCATGCAAATACACACAAACTGCATTCTGCATTTACACACTCTTGATCACATTGTCACTCTTTGACTGTACTCTCTTCAAACATACAGAACAAAGTATGTGTGTGTGTGTGTGTGTGTATGTGTGTGTGTGTGTGTGTGTGTGTGTGTGTGTGTGTGTGTGTGTGTGTGTGTGTGTGTGTGTGTGTGTGAGAGAGAGAGAAAGAGATACTTACTGCCAGTGCTTGAGTCATTATTGAAGTCCAAAGCCTCCACAATCAACGTATATGACCTCTGAAAGAAAGAAAAAATACATATGAAAACATCAATACACACCACACACTCAATAATCACCTTAAATTGGCAAATGTTAATCTTATTCTTTCACAATGTGCCAGTGAAATACAATAAGGACGACCCGCTGGCCGGCAAGTGTCAGTAAATCTTTCTTTCCCACCAAAAGGTTTTCACAAATTTCAGAGCTAAACAGTTTTAACCAAAACTTCAGTGTTTTTGCAGTCTAGACAGCAAAACCAATCACAATTCAATATGCAAATAATACGATGGCACCATTGCTGTCTATTACATTTCAGAATAATCGATCAATTTAAATCTATGGGAGATTTTAAACTTAAACCTGGGATTTAAAAGATTAACATTTTTTAAAGTAAAAAAAACTACCACTACCTTTCAAAAGTTTGAGGTTTATAAGATATTTTATTGTGTCTCATCTGCTCAGCAAGGCTGCATTTATTTAATTTAAAATTTAAATTTTTCTGCATCATTACTCCAGTCTTCAGTGTCACATGATTCTTCAGAAATCATTTTAATATGCTGATTTGATGCTCAAACATTTCTGATTATTATCAATGTGGAAACAGTTTTTCAGCTTTTTTGTGGAAATTGTGATACCTTTCTGAATAAGCATTCATTTCATTAAAAAAATTACGTATTGACCCCAAACTTTTGAACGATAGTTGATATTAATAAATTTGAATATACTCTAAATGTGTTCAAGCGGTTCAGTCTGAATTAACGCAGCGCTTTCATACACAGGGTTAATAACAAACATTTCCAGAATGTTTGAGGATCATTAATACACACAGTAATGATTGATCACTCTTTGCTTTATCAGCAGACATCACTGAACTACTTTCACGATCTCGATTAAAGATAAGTAACAGGACAGACAGGAGAGTGAAAGAATGCATGAGAAAATCCGCAACAAGATGTAAGATGATGTTTGAGGGGGAAAAAAAACATGAAACTAACAGAAAAGATTCTCAGAATACGAGTCTGATTCTGAGAACAAAAACATTCACACTCAGTGAGATGATGAACTCACGTCACACACACACTCAAACAATGCCGACTCTTCCTGCCTCTGCAGTCTGAGGGATCTATGGGCCTTTATGTGCTTTAATCCATACACACGACAGACACACACACACACACACAAATACACACACAAAGGTACACACAGGAGTGTGTGTAGCTTGGGCTGAAGCACATGGTTCGAACTCACACAGAAAGACACTGTAAGAAGGGCTGCAAGTGACACCTCAGTGAGACGGTGTGAGAAAGACATGGAGAACCTTTCAGACAGCGCTCACTTCACACACACTGACAGTGTTTGTTTGACCATATTCAATATTTATATCTCAATATTTATGTATTTGCTCTGTAATGGCTTCAGTTAGAAAAAACAAAGTCATTGAAACCAATGAGATTAAAAATGTTTAAAAATCTAGTTAAAGAAAATAGCAGAATTAAGAATATTTAATTCATAGTTTCATTTATATGCACCATAATGCGTTTTTCCAACCAGATATTGATGATGTTGCTGCTTTATTTTATATTTTTCAAAAAAAATCATAGCATAAACATTCTGAATGTTCATTATATTGCACAGCCCAAATCAAAACCTTTAAAGTCCCCCTGTGGTGAAAATCAAGCTTTTAATGTTGTCTATGTGTCTATGTGGTGTTTTTAATATGCTTGAGGACAAACCATTTGTAAATTCATAAGTCGACACCATTGCTGAGTATTTTCTCCTTAAAACTGCAGTGAACCAAAGACAGTCTCAAAAACACGGTTTGAAATCGCTGGTGTTTCTGACGTCACACACTACCTTGTAACCAATCAGATCAACGAGTGATCATCAACCAGTGGATCTCTGAGCTGGTGTGAGTGAGTGAGTGGAGGCGGGGCTCATTTGCATATTCATAGAACCGCGTATACTAAATGAGGCACAGGTGTAGAGTTACATTCAAGCTATTTTATGGCATGAAGACATTTTTTTCAAGGAAAAAAAACGTTTAAATATGTCATTTTGGTGATCAAAGATGAGTTTTAAGGGATAGAGTTATTGACTACAGGGGGACTTTAACTTTTAAAACGTAAAGGTTCGCACAAAGAGTTTTTTACAAACTAAAGACCATCAAGAGTCAACGCCCCATGAATTATGACTGAGAGATCAATATATGGATCCAAAAACCTATAAAATGTAACAAAGAACCTTTTTTTAATTACCAAAGAGCAACTCAACAACCCTATACAGTGAAAATGGTTCTTGATAAGATGTTTTTTGCTATATTTCCGGAACTATTAAAGACAAGAGTGAAGCATGAAATATCTCCAGTACAATCAAACACAACCGGGTTGCGATCTAGAAGCTCTCTCGTCTGCAGCGTCTCCAAGTTCACCAACAGCAGGACGCTGGTTTCCAAGACACCGTCCTAAACATCCATACACACACACCCTGAATTTTCATCTGACCACTGCTGATGGTGCAAAAACGAACAACAGACAGATCAGAACACACACACACACACACAAACACACACTCGTGCAAAGACCCCCTGTGTTTCTTTGTAAACCCGCTTTGTTGAACCGCCTTCCCACAATCCAGCATCCAGTTCAATTGCTAGGTAGACTTGTGACGGAAAAGAAAGCATGCAAGATGACAATGTCTAATTAATCTCCATTCAGAGCGGCTGTGAGGCGGGTCTAGAGCGCTCTGATCGACGTGGGCAGGGGGTGAGATGTTTGAGCGCGGCTGCCACGGAAACTGGCCCTAATTGGACTATCAGACTGACTCGCTTTGACCTCGTATTGACGGCTCGGTCTTATGAGTTGTGAAAGTAAACATGGGCTTCAGCAAAAAACAACTCCACCATTCAGATTCCGAACAGAGAAAAATACACTCCAGAATCAGATCAAGCCTTGGGAGACGGTCTAAAAAATATAAGAGATTTTAAATGGCTGCATGGTTGAGCAATATGGATTTTTCAATGACCGATGCCGATATCTTAGAGAGCAGGTGTCTGATATAAAGCTGATATAGGCCAATATGATATCACACAATTTATTATTTAATTGGAGGTCGACAGATTGATCGTTTTGCCGTTTAATCGGCACCGATAACCAATTGCTGGAACAATCTGTTATCGGAAAAAATCTATACCGATAGTTTTCCCGTGTTTCGTCCATTTCTGGAGCGGCTGTGAAGGGTCTGCTGGCATTAAACAGCTCGACAGCGGCCTCTAGAGGTGAAATAAAACCATCACTGATGCCTCGTGGAGTTTGTTTTGA
Source organism: Vimba vimba (assembly GCA_022828995.1). Taxonomy (NCBI): domain Eukaryota; kingdom Metazoa; phylum Chordata; class Actinopteri; order Cypriniformes; family Leuciscidae; genus Vimba; species Vimba vimba. The sequence goes on along the minus strand of CM040819.1, from coordinate 10,099,262 downwards.
CACGGGCGGGACACTTCAGATGCCGATATAAAACAGACAATGAAATGGTATGTGTACAGTACATTACCGTACGTGCTTTCTTACCATTATAAAGTAATTAATTTATATTTATAAGAACAGCAGTTTGTTTGATGTCGAGGCTGAAAGGACGATAACAGTACGTCAAGCGACTGGATTTATATGAAATGGTAACACTTCATAATAAGAGTCCTTTTGTAAAAATAACTAAGGTTAATGTTCATTGTTAATTTCAACATTTACCAATACATTTTTGCATTTTAAAGTTGTATCTCTAAACATTAGTTAATGCACTATGAACTAACAAGAATGATCAAGGTATAATTAATATATTATTTTTTATATTTTAAAAGTACAGTGCATTTACATGGTTCAGTACCGTTTTAAATTTTTTGTAATAAAGTTCAGCACAATTTAATGTGTTATGTTTTTTTCTCCATTAAGTATCCATTCAAAAGACTATCGGGGGATTAAAGTAGTTATCGTTATCGGTAAATCCACTAATGGTCGACCTCTGTATTTAATTTTAACATTTTCTGCAATTAAACGTGTATTTATTTTACATAATATTTACTAAACTATTTAAATAAATAATTTTGGGGGGGGGAAATCTGTCAAATAAATAGATTTATACTTTAGATAGGAACTTCTTGAATCTAAAATGTTTAGAAATAATTTGAAAATGAATAATTTGATCAAAAAATATGTAAAATATACAGATAGTTTAGGAACTTCTTGATTATGCAATCCTATTTTTCACAAATAAAGAAGCTGTAATGTCTAGACAGAGGAAGGTGATCACTGATCAATATATATCAGATGTGACACTACATTACTTATAAACACTTATTTTGCACAATCTTTACTCAAATTCACCCCCCAAAAAATGTGAATTGTATATAAGGCTGTCTGCAGATTTTAGAACTGACACAAGAGGGAACGAACACTTCTGCCGATCAAGCGTACATGGTTATCCGCCAATGGCAATCATGGAGAAACGACTGTATATTGGTCAATCACAAGCTATAAGTATTCATAGACTAATAAATCAGCTTGGGTGGTCAATTTGCCTATATCTGGCCATTCTGAAATTATCATCAGCATGAGCCGATAACAATGTTTTCTTGTGAATTTCAAGTAAATATTTTGTAGTATTGATTTAATCATTTGCTATGATTGAATTGTAATGTTTTATTTCCTCATACAGCATTATACAGTCCACTCTGTCCATCCATATCAGAATTGTCCACCTTATATGTGAATGCATGCTTTGAAGGTTGAATTACTGAATGGGTTTCAAAACCTATGGACCATTCATTTACCACGACACGATTTGGACAAGGAGGACACCTATGGTGCCCATAAATGCTGTCTAGGTATAGGCAGTTCACTTGGTTTCATTAAGAGATACAGAGATTGAAAGATAACCCTCCCCCTTAAATGATCAATGGTGGCTCTGACTATATATCTAAAGCAGTTTCCTGTGGCCATTGTGTGCAAAACAGCCTCTGATTGTCCATCAGTAGGTGCTGGAGATAAACTCAGGTGTTTAATAACGCATTGTCTTGCTGTTTTGAGAGGATACTGGTGGAGTTGGCCGGCTAGGGTGGGGTAACACAAGACCCCTGTCCAACCTGAGCGTCACCATACAGGAATGCCATGGCACAGAGCACGTGAACGGGGCCAGAACCGGCTCTCACAAAACAACAGCTTGTAATCAGAGTCCTGGGAAATGTCGAGTGTGTGTTTACAAACAGAATGAGTATGGAGGTAGATTTGTGTCTTTATTATTCAATCAAAAAAAAGGTTGCTTCAATCAAAAAATATATTTTCAATCAAAAAAACCCGTTTCAATCAAAGAAAAAAAGTGTTTGAATGCAAAAATATATTTGAGACTCAAAAAAATGCATTTGAACACTATTTTTTTTTGCTTGAAAATGTTTTTTTTGATAGAAGTGAAGGTTTTTTTGTTTGAAGCAACTTTTTTGATTGAAGTATTGTTGTTTTGTGTTTGGGCCATATTATGGGTAGGACATTTGTGTCTTTATAATTCAATCAAAAAAGAAGTTGCTTCAAACAAACAAAAAATATTTTCAATAAAAAAATCACTTCAATCAAAAAATAAACCTTTTCAATCATAGAAAAAATGTTTTTGAATGCAAAAAAATATTTGAGACTCAAAAAATTGCACTTGAACACTTTTTTTTTGATTGAAAATGTTTTCTTTGATTGAAGTAATCTTTTTTGTGTTTGGACCATGTTATGGGTAGGACATTTGTGTCTTAATTATTCAATCCCAAAAAAGTTGCTTCAATCAAAAAAAAACATTTTCAATAAAAAAAAAAATAATTTCAATCAAAGAAAAAACTGTTTAAATGCAAAAAAAAAAAAAATCATTTGAAGTGTTTTTTTTTATTGAACTTTCTTTTTTTTTGAATGAAGTGAAAAAAGTTTTGAAGTCGTTTTTTTTTAAAATCATTTTGACACAAACGTACCGCAGTGGGGGCGGGTGCTTCCCCATTGGTCAGACATGTTTGAGTGACAAGTGTCTACACCAACGACGTCTTTCTGACAAGCAAGTCATGGTCGCCACTCGCCAGCGAGCCAGGAAGCAGTGGTGGAGTTGTTGGTAAGTAGATAAAACCGTATTAAAATGATTGGTGTCACGTTATTAGCCTACTCTGTTTGATATTTCGATTAAACATACAGCTTGCTAACTTAGCTCACGTTGACTAATTTGTGTGATGGTGTTAGATATCTGACGCCTCATATTGTCAGGCAGGCTAGCAGGGTGCGCTAACGGCTAATTGAATTGTTTATTTCACTTAAGTAACGTTACAGAGAGAGCGGGACGGTCAAATAGCTGTAATCCTGTGGGCTGTGTGAGAAGATAGACTCAGGCTCTGCATGACCTGTTGCTGCTAAACAGGCAGCGCTGTGGGCAACAGTTGGCCTGTGGACTGTTGTTTGACCACTAATGACGTTACGTATTATAACACAATATAGCACTAGCACATAGCAAGCCTCTGTAACGTTACTTAAGTGAAATAAACAATTCAATTAGCCGTTAGCGCACCCTGCTAGCCTGCCTGACAATATGAGGCGTCAGATATCTAACACCATCACACAAATTAGTCAACGTGAGCTAAGTTAGCAAGCTGTATGTTTAATCGAAATATCAAACAGAGTAGGCTAATAACGTGACACCAATCATTTTAATACGGTTTTATCTACTTACCAACAACTCCACCACTGCTTCCTGGCTCGCTGGCGAGTGGCGACCATGACTTGCTTGTCAGAAAGACGTCGTTGGTGTAGACACTTGTCACTCAAGCATGTCTGACCAATGGGGAAGCACCCGCCCCCACTGCGGTACGTTTGTGTCAAAATGATTTAAAAAAAAAACGACTTCAAAACTTTTTTCACTTCATTCAAAAAAAAAGAAAGTTCAATAAAAAAAAAAACACTTCAAATGATTTTTTTTTTTTTTGCATTTAAACAGTTTTTTCTTTGATTGAAAATATTTTTTTTTGATTGAAAATGTTTTTTTTTTGATTGAAGCAACTTTTTTGGGATTGAATAATTAAGACACAAATGTCCTACCCATAACATGGTCCAAACACAAAAAAGATTACTTCAATCAAAGAAAACATTTTCAATCAAAAAAAAAGTGTTCAAGTGCAATTTTTTGAATCTCAAATATTTTTTTGCATTCAAAAACATTTTTTCTATGATTGAAAAGGTTTATTTTTTGATTGAAGTGATTTTTTTATTGAAAATATTTTTTGTTTGTTTGAAGCAACTTCTTTTTTGATTGAATTATAAAGACACAAATGTCCTACCCATAATATGGCCCAAACACAAAACAACAATACTTCAATCAAAAAAGTTGCTTCAAACAAAAAAACCTTCACTTCTATCAAAAAAAACATTTTCAAGCAAAAAAAAATAGTGTTCAAATGCATTTTTTTGAGTCTCAAATATATTTTTGCATTCAAACACTTTTTTTCTTTGATTGAAACGGGTTTTTTTGATTGAAAATATATTTTTTGATTGAAGCAACCTTTTTTTTGATTGAATAATAAAGACACAAATCTACCTCCATAAATGAGTTGCTGGATGCCTCTTGGAAATGGTAAGGCGAGGGGAAGACCGGGGCAAGTTGTCACAGAGAGTTTCATGACCCGCTATTGGAGGCATGTTGTCACAAAAACTTTTTTCATGGCCATTAACAGTGTGGATGTTCTGTAGCAAATAGTCTATACACAAACTGACTTTCACACGTAAACCCACCGTGATAAATATTTACTGCACTAAAGAGTGTGACAACTAGCCCCGGTCTCCCGTAATCCTATGTTTAGCCGTCTTGTTTAATCAGATTATGATTTCCCAACGTGTTTGCTAAGAAAACAGCATTTTCAACTCACCGGCCACGCGAAACTGAAGGGCAGCACAATCCTGGATTTATCGTTCGTGTTGTCGAGGGGCTTGACAGAAAAAGTATTCCCACCGATAACGGGAGTAGATCCGCTTCCGTAACTGCACGGGCCTCCCGAAGACACCCGCGACTGATACTCCTTCAAACACACGCGGAAAAACGTATCGCACTCGTCCGCCGTGCATGTGCGGTCCAACGCGGCGCGCGCGCCGTCACAGCACGCGCCGCTCTGCAGCTCCCCGTTCACGTTCTGCACGGACAGAACCTGCATCTCAAAATGCCCCGATGCCTCACATACCTGCAACAAAAAATACGCAAAACAGTTAATATTAGTGTCAACATCTTTGACATGTGGATTAAATCCATCTATCTATCTATACATTATCTATACGTAAGTGCCAAAAATGTTATTTTTTTTCTTCCAGATGTTGTGTGCATAAAGAATCAAAATCTGTGAACCTTAAAAGCTTTAAAAAAAACAAACTTAAAAGTTTGAAGCAAAATGTGAGATCCAAGAAAAACTGCTTAACTACTACAAAAATCTCAAATCTATTTCAGTGTAAATGTTCTGATAGCATCATGTCACATTTTAAAAAACCGCACGTACCCGCATCCACAGGCACCGCAAAAGCACATGAACGGACAGCACCGCAAAACTTGGACTCCGTCTCAGAATCATGCCTCCTCTGTCTGTCTGTTCGCTGTGAAACTACACGTTCATCCGACACACGGCTCTCATATAGTGCCTCATGCACGAGGACTGAGCCGCTCAGATCCAATAGAGGACAGATTCCCTGATGCCCCTTTAGAGGCTCTATTATCCTCCACTCTATTCTTGTATTGTCCTTCTGTTTTTACAACAATGCCCACGGGCTGGAGAGGAAAAGCTGCGAATGCGACTGAGCGAACGCTCCATCTATACAGCGCGTTCACGGAGGAGGGGCGGGGTCGGCACTTGGGATGCTTACATATTCATGAGTGGGCGGGGCTATGGGTGGAAATAACATCCACCTCGTTTTCTAAAGCAATTTTTGTCGACCAATTATTTTATTTAAATATTAAATCGAAAACTAATGGTATGAGGATTCAAAAATAAAATGTTTACTTTTGGTTTAAACATTAAAAATGTTTAATTTATACAGCCTATACAAGACTTTATACTATAGACTATATAAAAGAAATTTAGAATATCATATATATAAAATATGATATATCATATTTATATATCATTGAGTATATGAGTAAAAAAAAACTAGAGCTTAATAAAACATTTTGAATAAATCTTAAACTTAAATTTAAGCTTTTTTATATATATATATGAATACGAATCACATACACTAAATGGTCCATTCCCTTGTTCCATTAAGATTATAATAATTTATTATGATTATGACCATTTTTGCAACCCATGATTTTTCTCCACTAGAAAGACATATTTTTAACGTTTCATTGTCTCAACAATCAACACCAAGACACAGTGGGACAACCCATTCAACTGACTGTATACATCTATCCCTCAAAGTGTCATCTTCATTCAGGTCAAATTAAAACTGGTGTCTGTCCTGTCTAGGTTTACACAACTCAGACAGAATACCCATGATTTCTGACAGTTTATTCCCATCTGCGTATCAGCATGCCAGAGACTGTCAGTCTGAATCGTATTAGGCATCGCTCTCTGACCTTCCTTCCTGGTGCCTCTGCCTCATTGCATTTTCGGTAGGCCCATACTTCACTTGATTGCATTCTAATGAGGTTCATTCGCTACACATTTCGGTACAAGTTGCCATTGTGACAGTCCTGTTATTATGCATATATTATTCATGAGCAAGAACCATGAATATCACCACACAGGGCCACTGCTAGCTCTCCATTGTTTTTGCCACAGAAACAGCCTCAGTCTTTTCATGCCTGTAATGGCAGCTGGTCGGAGACGGCTCTTTCTCGGGACGACAAACTGCTCCTTTCAAAGCTAAACGTGAAGCGGTTAATCATCTCCCAGTCCGTGCTTGAGGAGTCCCTAATGAAAAGAACATGACAGGAATAGGGGGGGATGGAGAAGAAAAGGGGAATCTCCTGTGAAATAGAGATGGAGGAAGGAGGGGCTGATAAAGGTGGGGGTCTTTATTTTTAAATTAGAGCAGCTGGGTCTCACTCTCCTTAAAGAGCGGTCATGAATAGATTATGGCACAGGCCTAAACAGGAGCCGCCCGCCCCCTTCCTCTGGGACACGCCCCCTTTCTTTAGGACACGCCCCCTCCGCCTCTGCTGGATGGAATGAACTGCATTAAACTGACAATCAAGAGAGCAGGTATGATTCATCCACACATAAAAAAAATTATCTCACGAACAAGTAAACACAGTTCACCAAGTTCATTAAGACATTAAGAGAAAGTTCAAAATTGATGTTATTCCAATTTTTCTAGTCTTTCTTTTCTCAAAAAGGCTGTTTCACTGTAAAATACAGTGGATTACAGAAGCAAAATGTGAAGGTTGTTTGTTGGCATATTGAAATCTGTTCCATTCCCCTTTGTGGTCGAGAAACAATTGAACTGTGGTACTGCAGTGTGTTGACACTCACAAACCTACTCAAAAGTAGTGTCTTTTTATCGAGGTAAATCCAGGTGTCTTTTATGAGGAATCTCATAATCTCCCAATTCCTCAGAACCCATAAGTGCAGTGACATCATAGCACCTCAACCACGATTTACCAAAACTGACATGAGCATCCCAACAGGCCTGTAGCCGCAAGCAGTGATACGCTGTCAAGCCGCCAGTATGTTACTCTTTCCCCTTACGCTTCATGAGGCAACCAGTTTTACTTTCCTGTATCTTCATGCCTTGTCTATTCATGCGTGACCGATGGCAAGGGTTTCCACACCCTCGTGAGAAAATCCTTATCAGTTTGTGTTTTTGTTTATTTGCATGTTTGTTTATTCATCTCTTACCTTTGACTTAGTTTTCGTTGATTGATCATTCATAACTGGGATGTTTTACAGTAACGCCGTGCTCGGGTTGTGTTTGTGTGCGTGTGTGTTTGTGTACGAGCAGAAGTTCCCACAGCCTCTCGTCTCCTTTCTTGCTCTGACCTGTGTGTCATTTCCCTGCAGGAGCGACGTTGCGAAACTTGTCGGTGAGAAAAAAAAGGAGACTTAATGAGCAACTATTGTTACATATTATATCTGCAATGCTTCATCTGTCCTGTGGATTTCTCACAGACACCCACTGCAAAAATCATTTAATTCATCAGCATTGTTGTAATTTTTTCCAATAAAATATCTTAAAACATGATATATATATATATATACACTTATTATATATACACTTATTAGTATATACATTTATATATAGAATATTATATAGATATATAAAATATACATGCTTCTTTTATTTAAATATATATTTATATTTGAGCATAAATCTTATCAAAATTCTCATTATTTATTATATGGTTACATGACCTCTGTCCACAGTTGTCCACACTGTAATATATATATATATATATATATATATATATATATATATATATATTTACCCACTTTATAATCAACTATCATAATTGTGTCGTTTTACTTAACTCATCCTTAATGAAATCGGTGAATTGCAGAGCTTGTGCAAACATATCGCTATCAGATGCGTTCTTAACTGCTGTTTTCTCACAGCTGTCATTCTTGTTGTGTGTTAATTTTGTTATTAAAAGGGAAAGCACGCAACACATATTTACATCTAAACGTCACTCTCAGCAGTGGACACTGCTAGTATGATCATTAACAGTATAATGTAATACGAGCACGAGGAATAAGTTTCTGGCTGCAGTTCACTTAATGGCCACCGGTGTCGCTAATAACAAGAGTTCCTGAATTATACATATAGCCCCTTTAAATGAACATGGTTGAGTTTCATCAGCTCTCAGACAATAAACTACTATGTATAAGAATCTGTATAAGGGCCTGATGGAAATGACAAGTCTTCCTCTCGTCTGCTCAGCCATGTTGCATCTTGGTCTCAAAAAAAAGAAAGATTGTCAATGTTTGTGTGCGTGCTGAGGAAAGCTTTGAGGAAAGAGTTTGTTTGAAGGGAAAACGCAGCTAATTGCAACTCTTTCTTTGTTTTTTGAAGATTAAATAGCTCAACGCAAGCCAGACACTGCAAATACTTACAACTGGACAACATGATGAACACATTTCAAATCTCTCTGAGTTAAGCCAGATGTTGTCATTGTCTTGAATGAAAAATTGTTGCAGTTTCTACAGTTTTCTATTTATAGCTGTGCTGTAATCGACATTGAAGTAATGGAGTTTGTCTTCAACAAGTGTTTAAGGACATTTTCTCACACATACCTTTGTTACAGATAAGATTCACAAGAATAAAAGAAATGGCAAAGCTGAGAAATGTAACGCTGTGAATTTCCACAGATATATTAGTTAAGAAAACACAAAAGACATTTGACAACAACAGAAAAAAGGCACCAGTATGACAAAAGATTACAATTACAGATACAGCTCAAAGTTTACACATTTGGCAAAACTTTGAAAACAAGTCTTCTTTTTTTTATACTGGCACACACAACACATCTGACTCACTTTTTAATTGATTTCTACATATTTAGCTTCTTACAAATCAATGCCAACAAGTACCCTGTTCACTTTCTTCATTTGAATACACGTACATGGTCTTATTATACATGATTCATCAATATTGCATTGCTCCACCTCTAACACAATCTTTCTTTTTGGCTGACATCACAGATCCATTACTTTTTAACTCATTATTTTTATTGTTTTTGGCAAAACTTTGAAAATAAGTCTTCTTTTTTTACTGGCACACACAACACACATTTGACTCACTTTTTAATTGATTTCTACATCTAATTATGCCAAAAAGCACCCTGTTCACTTTCTTATTTGAAGTACATGGTCTTATTATACATGATTCATCAATATTGCATTGCTCCACCTCAATCTTTCTTTTTGGCTGACATCACAGATCCATTAAAACTTAGAAAAAAAGTTTAACTCATTATTTTTCAGCCTCCCCCATAGACCACCTGACTCCATTCTGGAATGTACCGTCCACCTTTCAAAAATTCCTAATGGATAAATAATGTCCCACCCTACACTTTTTATCATTAAATATCTTGTTTTACTCACAAATATGTCAGATTACAGAATGAAGACGGTATATAGTGTCAGTATATATAACCATTATATATAACCATATATCATTGGTTTGTAAATAGCACGCTAATGTTATCAATGATCAAGAGTCAATGGAAAAGTATGTGTGAGATCTCAAGTGTGTGTGTGTGTGTGTGTGTGTATATGTGTGTGTGTGTGCATGAGTGCATTTAGTGATATATTACTCTTTAGACAGATAGACGAAAAGAGATCAAGGCTGTGCACTTCTATTAGATAATAAACTATGCATCCCATAAAGCAATGCAAGTGATGTAATAAAGTCAGAAACAATATATTTTAAGTATAGTACAAAATATTCAGATAGGCCTGTATAGAAATATGGATACTTGATTACATCATTAGTAATGTTTTAATAGTGCTTATAGCTTTTTGTCGCTAATTCTGTTTCCTAACAGCAGCGTTCCTGATTGTTGGATTTATTTACATATATATATATATATATATATATATATATAAATATATATATATATATAGCCTAAATATGGTTATAAATCTATTTCC